>CM061140.1:46355314-46378316 GCA_030789695.1 Scilla litardierei | reverse complement strand
TATGTCACTTGGCCGAGGCGGCTTCTGATGCTCGGTCGAGTGCACACTTGGAGCGTGTCCGATCTGGCCGGCCGAGCGGGGTCTCGCTGGTCGGCCGAGTGACTCCTTCACTCGGCCGAGTGAGACACTGAAAATGCCCATTCTGAGTGTTTTTGCCTCCTCGTCGCTCCTACGACGTTCTTTCTTCTTCCGCTCCTCTCCAATCTCAAAATACCCCTCAGAGAAGTCTTTGGTGACACTCCGGAGTAGGTGTATCTCGAGATCACTCCAAATCGCTCCAAATCTCCTGAAATACGACAAAAACAACAAATCGTGAAAAGTATCGCAATATTGTCGATAAATCGTGAAAAACATGATTTGAGCGATCTAAATGGCATGCAAACATGCGTAAAAAAGGTGTAAAATACGGAGTGATCAAAATCCCCCAAGCTTACCTCTTACTCGTCCTCGAGGAAGATAAGTAAAAGGCGAACCCGGTGGATTCAGAAAATGAAAACGATGGAAAAACGGAAAACGAAAAACGAAGAAGAAAGAAGAAAGCGAATAGGAAAGCTGCTAGATCATTTTTCTCAGGACATGGGTTTTGCTTACTCGTATAGCATGCACCGAATGTAAAACACATGTCAAGGACTTTTATTTCGATATCATAGTATAATGGTGCAAATAGAGATAGAAAACCCAAGAATATTGATATAGCATGAAAAATGGAATAATTCTAAGATTAACATCGTCTGAATCATTTAAAGCGGTATACAATATCGCAGATCACACACTTTTCAATTGAATGCTTTCTATGAGGAGTATAAGAATATCACGCAATAGAATAGAAAGAATAGAAAAGCATGGATTTCATGAAATGAGTGCTAGGCATAGATTTCTGGATTTCGTGAAGCTAAAACAACCTCACCGAGTATAGAATATTACTTAGCCTAGGTTGTCATGCACCGTCAAGTAGTCACTCTCTCACACATCATTGGATTCTCTCGCCCAAGCTTATCTATAAGCGTGGTGGCATAAAAACAATATTTACATCCCCATTTTTATGAAGCTCCAAAAGTAATAAAAATAAAAACAAAAAGAGGGGGAAGAAAGAGAGAAAGCGTATGAGATGGGATCGTTTATTGAGATTCTTTTCTCTTTTCTTTTCTTTTCTTTTTCTTTTCTTTTTCTTTTCTTTTTTTCTTTTTTTTTCAATAGCATATATACACAATGATCCCAAATCAAAGAGAAAGAAGGATATACAAGAATTTTTCTTTTTCTTTTTAGTTTTGGGAAATTTGGAGCTAGGATTTTAATAACAGGGGAAATGCCAAATACTAGAATCGCTAAGGGGAGATTCACCAATGATTTTAAAATAGAGAATTAATGTTCAAGATATGTGGAGAAAGAAATAAATATGTCTCTCAGTTCACTCTATAAGACGTGCATGACAACTTCAGCAGGGTAATCTAATCTACTCAGTTTCGATTACAAAAAAGCTAACTAATCCAGATTTATCATAGCTAACATCATTCAATCATCCTGAAGTGAAGTGTACAAGTCATGCAAATAGAAGTGAAATAGGAAAAGAAAACGGTACTCCAGATATAAGCATCCAATGCGTGAATCTTGGTGTGTTTTCTGCGATAGCATAGATATGAATATTCAGACTCAGCTAATAATAAAATTTCATCCATTTTCATGCGAAAAAAGTGTGGGTTACTATCTCTAAATGCAAGGCAAATCACAGCATATGATATCAGAAATAAAATCTAAGACATGACAAATATAGCATGCATATAGAGAAAGCTAACTCCACGTCATCTTCATCACAGAAAAATCATCTCTAGCATGAGATGAAAGAAGTAAAAGATAAAAAAGGGAAAATAAAACTAATTACAATGCAGCACACAAAGAAAATAAGAAAAACGTGATGCATGGTAAAAAAAGAAAAAGTGATGAAAATGAGTGCAAATGCGGAAAATGGCGTGAAAAAACTAAAAATAAAGGTGGTAAATCGAAAAGAACGTGAGAACTCACTCCCCCAAGCTAAAGTGCACAGTGTCCTCAATGTGCGAAGTGTGGCACACCGAGAGACGTGTAATGTGTGGGGTAGGTGAGGATGCATGCATGAAGAAAAAGAAAAAAAAATAACAAAATGAAAAATATGATGCGGACATGATGCATGCACATATGGGAGTGAATCAGATATAAGAGTGTGACACCAAAAATCTCTCCCTCTCTCCCAAAAATGATATAGAAAGATATGAACAAAATGTGGACCCAAAAACAATGAAGGGAGGGGGGGGTGGGCAAAAATCATCAGGACCGAGCAGAGACGGGCAGCTTGACGGCAAAAAAGAGCAATGGCATCAAAGGTGCCTAAGAGGGTGGGGCTGCGCTGTCTCCGTCCTGAGGCGGAGGTGGTGGTGGTGGTGGCTAGGGAACAGTCTGCTGGGTGGGTGTGGGTGTATGTGTGGTAGCAGGCTGGGTGTGTGTAGGGGAGGGTGTGGGTACCTGCTGGGTGGGTGCGGGTGCGCGAGGAAGCTGATCGAGAATCTGGGTGAGGCAATAGTGAATGCCCGGAAGTAGGTCGAAGCGGATGGCCATAGCGGTGACGGTGGTAGACATGGTCCTGAGGTCACCCCTGAGGCCACTCACCGCCCCCTCGAGAGCACGAATGCTCTGAAGTATGGTGTCGGGGGGGAGGTGGTGCAGAGGGGCGCACGGGTCTGTGCTGTGGAGGACTGGGCTGGCAGACTCGGGTGGTGTAGTGGATGGGCTCAGCAGGCATGTGGAGGAAGGGTGCTGTGCTCACAAGTGTGGGCCTAGCCTCAGTGCGAGGCTGGGGCGTAGGCTGGTGTGAGGTGGAAGCAGCAGCAACGGAAGTGGAGTATAAAAGTGGCAACGAGGCGGCCAGAGAGGTCAGTGACACAGACGTGGGAACAGACGTCACGACACTCTCAGAAAGTACGGCTGCGGTTGAGACAGGAGTGACAACCGCTGGGGAGGCAGTGTGGGGTCCAAGAGGCGAAATCCCAGCGGAGATCATACAGACCATGGTCTCCACGACGGCAGTGAAAGAGGGCTCTCCGCTCTCAACCAAAGTAGGTGGGCGCTCGGGTAGGGCGGAGCAAAGGGGCTCAACGGACAGAGGGCCAGCTGTGGTGGGAGTGGTGGTGGGCGTGGAGGTAGTGGAGGTGGTCTCAGCGAGTGTACTCCCGACACCGGCAGAAGTGTGGACAGAGGTGTCGGGAGCAGCAGAAATATCAGGCTGCTGAGGGGCCACGGGGTCAACGGGTGCAGCGTGGGCAGCGTGGGCCTGCTCAGCCTGCTCAGCATCCTCGGCCTCGAGCACGTAGGCGGCGGGGATCAGGAGATCCATCGTCGGAAGCCAGTCCACCTGTGCTGGTGCTATCTGTGTCCGAGCTGGGCTCGGAAGGATCATGTAATCAGCACCGTAGGGACCGTGCAACCAAACCCAGTGTCGCTGGCCGTGCGGACGAAGCATCTTCATCTGGGCCATGACGTCTATGGATAGTGAAGTGGGGCCCGGGGCTCGTCGCAGGTCAGCCGGAAGGTCCTCGCCGGTCATCAGGGTGAGCAGGGTGATCAGACCGTCGCAACATATCGGTGAGCGAGCGCCCACCGATACGATGATGCGGTCCAAAAACCAGCTCGCGATATCAATCACAACGGCGGGGACCAACTCGTCACTCTCCCTAGATAGAGTTCTGGGGCGCGTCATCGCATAGAGCATATAAAGCTCCGGCGTGGACATCGTCCCAGGCTCATACCTCGCCAAAAAGGTAGTCGCCATAAGGCGTTGAGCTATGCGGAGGCAGGGGTGGACGATGGCCGAGGCCTTGGCCCTACTAGGGTCAAAGGCAGCTGGTAAACCCGTGATCCGGGCCCAGAAAGCGTGGGAATCGAAGGAATGTGGGGGAATGTGAGTGGGGGCGTAACCACGGTCGGCCCCGGGGACATCAGGCCACGAAAAGAATGCTCTCATCATACCGAGAGTGACCTGGCACTCTCGGTCCATAAACCTAAACGAGCATCCCTCGTCGTTCCGGGCTATAGAACTCAGAACCTCAAGTGTCAGACGGACGAAGGTGTCCGTCGACACTTGGAAAAAATCTCACCAACCCACGTTGTCATACAACGTGAGCATCCCCTCAAGTACCCCCAGGCGTCCTAGGTCTGCAAGATGTGTGAACCTGGAGGGTACAATCGAGCGCTGGGAAATGCGCTCAAAAACGACGCGGTGTGCGTCGTCCCGGAACGTAATCCCCAGCGGCCCGACAAGTGGAGCCGGTGGGTGGCAGTGGGTCAGCAGGGAGTGGCTGTGCGGGGTGAACGGGGACTGCAGGCTATGGCTGTGCGGGGTGAACGGGGTCTGCGGGCTGTGGCTGTGCGGGGTGAGGTGGTGTAGGCGGAGGAGAGTCCTCCATCTCATGGGAGGGGCCGGCCTCATCCGGCCGCTTCCGCTTAGCGGAAGCTCTCCTGGTGCGTGGCCGTGTCCGGGGCGGCATGTGGCCCCCGGGTGCTCACCAAAAGTAGTAAAAATACGGCGTGCAAAAATAAATGGAACGAGTATACCGTGACACGCCGCGAGAGCAAAGAAGTGGATGTGTGCGAAGACGACGCCTACAAGAAGCCAAAATCGCTCCCTGGAAGCTCCCCTGGGCTCCCCTAAGCTCCCCAATATACCCTGCACATCAAACGAAGATATCAGCGAGTAATATTCAAAATGTATGGGGGGTTAGGGGTATGATAGATAGATTTTGAAGTTGATTTGGTTTAGGGGTTCGTTAAACACACGGATCGTCGAAAAATACACAAAAAAAGAGAAAATAGGGCGAAATCGCGTTACCAGAGCTCGGCCGGCGGTGGGATCGCAGGCGGCGACTCGGCCGGAGGAGCGGCGGCGTCGGCCGGAGGTGGGTGGCCGAGCGCAGCGGTGGGGCGGTGGTCGGGCGAGTGGGGGGGGTGAATGGGCGAGGGATACGAGCAGTCGGGCATTTTGGGGTTTTTTCTCGTTTCGAAAAACGCGCCGACCCGCTCCCCTTTATATAGGAAAAGTTACGACTCGGCCGAGTGACTAAGTCGCTCGGCCGAGTGATCGTAACGGAAATATTTTGAAAAATTCCTCCCCGCTTACGACTCGGCCGAGTGGCCTTGCCACCCTCGGCCGAGTGGAAAAAGTCCATTCGGCCGAGTGGCTCAAGATACTCGGCAATACTCGCCCTAGGAGCGTATCAGTTTCACTCGGCCGAGTGAAGATTGATACTCGGCCAAGTGGCAATTATACTGAAATCAAGAAAAGAAACAGAGAGTTGGGTACAGCAGACTTCCCTCGTTCGTGAGCCGCTCGGGCGGACGAGCTTATGTGCTCGGCCGAGTGACTAGTATACTCGGCCGAGTGAACCTTGTTTTCTGCTGTTTTGCTCCGTTTGGGCTCTAATCTCTGTTTTTCTTCCTCCAGTCGATTTCATCCTACTCCTAAGCATCGAGCGCATTCCTGGAGCACTCCTCGTCGCCTTGTTCATCCTCCTAATGATAGGTATCCCTTTCTCCTCTCCTGTCAAAGAAAAATAGGACCCGTTATCACGAAATTTTTAGGCAAACGACTCAAAACACTAATAATTTCTAGAACAAAAATAAAGGAAAAAGTAAAAATAAAGCGATAACCGTCGGGTTGCCTCCCGACAAGCGCTCGTTTAAGGTCTTGAGCTCGACCCCCTTTGATTTTCAATTTAATGCGGGATATTGGGTGCATATGAGATGCACCCGTCGAATTTATTGGGAAGAACGCTTGAATTTGGATGTTGTGGCGGCGTGTTCTTCCTCGGTGCTCCTTCGCCTCGGGTAGTGTTGGGGAGTGACTCCCCCAAGCTAGTGCTTGCTCCGGTCCTCAGCTTCACCGGTGACACCGATTTTCGTATCGGTGGGGCTTTCTTTGGAGTCTTCATCTTTGAGAGCTTGCAGAGATCTCGTATTCTCGCGACATCAGCGTCGCCTTCATCAATTTCCATGGAGGGGTCGGGGGAATGCTCCATCTTTTCTTCTTGGCCCAAGTCTGGCCCTTCCTCAAAATCTTCCTTGAATAGTGCGCCGATGGAATGGGGGATCGCCTCCTCAACAACCTCGTCAAGGAGGTCCATATAGTCCAGCTCCTCATGATAAGGCATGTGTTTCATTGCTTTGGGTATATGAAGCTCCACCTCGATGTTGCCGACGTTCAGTGTTAGAGTCCCTTCTCGTACGTCGACAATGACACCGGCGGGTGGCGAGGAACGGGCGCCCAAGTATTAGCGACGTATCTCCCTCCTCCTTGACATCCATGATCACGAAGTTGCATGGCAAACATATGCCCCCCGGGACTTGTAACGGGATGTCCTCTGCGATCCCTACCAGCCTTGTGATCCGACCATCAGCTAGTTGTATCCGCATGTCGGTAGGCTTCAATTCTGTGCCGGTGTTTAGTCTTCGGAACATAGAGAGAGGCATGAGGCTAACACTAGCCCCTAAGTCCACTAACGCCTTTTGTAGAGGGACGCCGCCTAAGGTGCAAGGAATTCGAAAACTCCCCGGGTCTTTGAATTTGGCGGGCTCCTTCTCTCTCTTGGTGAACCAAGACCCCTCCTCAGCGAGCATGATTTTCTCCTTCCTCTTTCTTCCCGTAATCAAATCTTTTAGGAACTTGGCGTATGTCGGGATTTCCACGATAGCGTCGAGGAAGGGGATATTGAGGCTTACCCCTCTCAAATACTCGAGAAACTTGGCTAGTCGCTTCTCCATCTTTGCTCTAACAAGCCTCTGAGGGAATGGGATTGGTGTCATAAAACGCCTCTCTTCAATCAATTGCTCCGTTCTGGACTTTTCTTCCCCTTGCGGCTCTTTCTCCCTCTCAACTTCAATGACCGGTTCACTTGGCTATACTCTCTCCACCACGGGCTCCTCGGTAGGAATCATGACGGGGGTGGTGTCCTTCCCGCCTCTCATAGTAACTGCAACCACGGTGTAGATATGCCCGGTGGTGCCCCGTGGATTTTGCTCGGGTTGAGCCGGCAACTGTTGACTATTTCGATTGAGCAACATAAGTTGCTCCGAGATTTGGCCTATAACGGTTGCAAGGGAATCTTGGCTCGCCTTCGAGGAGGCATTAGTCTTCTTCTGCTCGGCCATAAACTCCTCCACCCTAGCTTCAAAGTCGGAACGTTGTTGAGCTTGTGGAGGGTTTGGATTTCTCCACCCTTGATTGTATCCGGGCGGCCTATAGGGTCCAACTTGTTGCTTTGGTGGGAAATTTTGTTGCGGAGGCCCCCTCGGTGGATAATGTTGTTGTTGTGGTGGTGGTCGAGCTTGGTGAGGTAGTTGTTGCGGGGGGTTCAACGCTCCTTCATTGTTGGCATAGGAGAAACCGGGATGGTTTCTAGTGGCCGGATTGGCCCAATATCCTTGGTTCCCCGCGACGTATTGAACTTGCTCCAAAGATCCCTCTCTTTGTTCTCCTCCCAAATACATAGCTTGGGATTGGTCTTGCCAATCACACATTTGATTTGTTGGTGTGGATGTGGAAGGTGTTCCTTGGGGCTCCGTAATATACTTCTCCAGTCTCTCCACTACCTTGTGGAGAGAATCGAACTTGTTGGTCAGCTCCGCTACGGCCTTGGCCACATAGATGCTAGATGGCTTCAAGGAGGACGAAGAGTGTCCTCGCTCGTCGCCCCATTGTTGATTGTTCGAGGCCATCTCCTCAATTAAGGCCGTAGCTTCGTCGGGAGTCTTCGATAGGATGGCCCCATTTGCCGCGGCATCAATAATCTGCGTGGTCCCCGGTTGGAGACCATTGTAGAAGCTATGGACTAGCTCCCAATCTTCAATGCTATGGTGGGGGCACTGATGCTGCAGATCTTTGAAGCGCTCCCAAGCTTCGTAGAGTGTCTCTTAAGGTCCTTGCTTGAAGGACATGAGAGCACTCCTAATGTTTACCGTCTTGGAGGGCGGATAGAACTTGTCGATAAACGCGCTCGCCAACTCATCCCATGTGGTAAAGACTCCTTCAGCTTGCGTCCTCAACCAATAAAGAGCTTTATCCTTTAATGTGAAGGGGAAGAGGCGCAGTCTGATGGCATCTAGGGTAACGTCCGGCATCTGGAAGGTGGCGCACTTTGATAGGAAGAGCTGGATGTGGTAGTGGGGATTTTCATGGGTGTTCCCATGGAATGGATCCTGCTGCATCAGAACCACAAGCCCAGTCTTCAACTCAAAATTCTTGTCGGCCGCCAACTCCGGCATGGCTATGGACGAGGTCGTGGATGAAGTCTTAGGCCGGAGCCTATCTCGAATGGAAATAATCCTCGCCATTCTTGCCGCTAACTCTTCAGGCGTCTCCCGGACGTTCATAAACCTCCCTTCCATATCGGGTCTCCTCTCTGCTCTGATTCTCCGCAATGTACGCTCGATCTCAGGATCAAACAATATATCGATGGGGTCCGCTGTGGATCTCGTGTACATGAACGGGAAAACAAAGTTTCAAAGAAGTGATTAGCACAATGGAAGGGTTAGATAAAAATAAATAAATAAAACAAAAAGAAAGAAAAAGCTAGGGTGGTAGGATCAAACACAATCGCCTCCCCGGCAACGGCTCCAAAAACTTGATCGCGCCTGGGCGTACACCCTAAAGAGTGACCGTGTAGTTTTACCGCAAGCGCACGGTGTAGCGGCGAGCGGGTATCGAACACAGGGAGGACGTATGACAGTGCCTTCTCCGAACAACCTGGCTATAGGGACAGAAGAGTAGGAATTTGCCTTTCGGCGATGTTGTCACAATCGTCAAATAATGTAAAGAGATATAAAATCAAATAAAGACGCCTAGGGAATAGGGAATCTCCGCTACTCACCGTATCTCGTCAATGTGATTCATTGGTATCACAATTGTTAGGGTAGAATTTCGGGTGAACTAGTTGCAACTGAATGTAAAACCTATCTCACGCTCTCGCGCTATTGCCGGTCTATAGCAAACCTAGGCTCGGGTCCAATCTCTTGCAAACCCTAGCCTAGGCAAGCTAGCATTAGGATCAACATCATTGTTCAATCGCGTCCCGAGCCCACTCTCGTGCAAACTCGGGCTACGACCTAGGTTGGGATAGTTCCTACCCGTCAATTCTCTTGCAAACGGGTATCGGTATAGAATTGCAACCGAGAACCCTAGTACCGGTCCAATCTCTTGCAAACCGATACTACGGAAACTCGATTTCAACCCAATTCAGATTTCTAGGGTTTCCTATCGAATTGGGCTCCAATCTCTTGCAAATCCCAATCGATATGAACTCCTAGCTATCTGTAATATATCGATCCCAAACTAACCCTAATAGCAATTCTAGCAATAGTTCTACCAAATTATCACAAATCGGAAATTGGGCTCGTAGGGTTCATCCCCACGCCCTAAGACGTTAAGACTACTCACAAATCATATTGCTAATGAAAGAATAATCAATAAAAATAGCAATGGAATTCATAGCAATAATCAAAATAACAATAAAAATAGGATTTTTGATGAAGATGGAGACAAACCAATGTAGCTCTCCAAGAATCCAACAAAATAGCACTTTTCTCTCCTCTCCAATCACAAGAATAAAACTCTAAAAAGTCTAATCTAAAAAGGCTGCCAAAAGCAAGTAAAAAGCTCCCCTAACTAGGTTAGAATCAGGGGTTAAATACCCCCAAAACTGCCCAAAAATTCGTGACCAAACTACCCCTGCGTAGCTCCAAAATCGTGATTTCCGCTACAGGCAACGCTGCTCACTCGGTCGAGTGACAAAAGTCGCTCGGTCGAGTGAGAGACCCTGAGAATTTCCAGTAAGTCCAGGGTCTTGGGGTCTTCACTTCGGGCGTCACTCGGCCGATGGGCTTATCTTCACTCGGGCGGTCGGTAATTGCCTCTCGGCCGAGTCGGGCTTCTGCTGCTCAGACTGACGAAAAACAGTAAGTTGGCTCTTTTGAGGGGCGTCGTCTGAGTGCCGCTCGGGCGGACGGGATATGTCACTCGACCGAGGCGGCTTCTGATGCTCGGCCGAGTGCACACTTGGAGCGTGTCCGATCTGGCCGGCCGAGCGGGGTCTCGCTGGTCGGACGAGTGACTCCTTCACTCGGCCGAGTGAGATACTGAAAATGCCCATTCTGAGTGTTTTTGCCTCCTCGTCGCTCCTACGACGTTCTTTATTCTTCCGCTCCTCTCCAATCTCAAAATACCCCTCAGGGAAGTCTTTGGTGACACTCCGGAGTAGGTGTATCTCGGGATCACTCCAAATCGCTCCAAATCTCCTGAAATACGACAAAAACAACAAATCGTGAAAAGTATCGCAATATTGTCGATAAATCGTGAAAAACATGATTTGAGCGATCTAAATGGCATGCAAACATGCGAAAAAAGGTGCAAAATATGGAGTGATCAGATGTCGAAGATCAACTCGGCTGGATAGGTTGAGTTGGTGAAGAAGCAGCTCAGGGATAATGCCCGCAACTGGTGGGATGCAGAAGAGGAGCTGTTGGTGAGTCCTATACCTTGGGCTACTTTCAAGTCCAGGTTCGATGAGGAGTACTTTCCGAAGGCTGCCAGAAGGGAGATGTTGCAGTGCTTCATTGAGCTGAAGCATGGAAATCTGACGGTGGACCAGTACCATCAGGAGTTCACCAGGCTGAGTCGCTTCGCACTGAAGATGGTGAAGGATGCCGAGGAGAAGGCTCAGAGGTTTCTGCAGGGTCTTCCCTAGACTTACAGAGCCTGATGTCTTTGTCAGATCTGGAGTCGTATCAAAAGTTGCTGGTAGCTGCACAGAGACATGAGCTGATTGCGAGGTAGAAGAGAGGACAGACATCGGGAGCTGGGAAGAGGCCTATGGAGCAGGCCAGGGCAGTGGTTAGGCCTGGGTTCAAGCCTAATCAGCCAGTGCAGTTCAAGAGGCCAGGTGGGCCTACTCAGAAGACTTGTCATTTCTGTGGCAAGACCGGGCATGTCAAGGAGCAGTGTAGGAGGATGTTGGGACAGTGCCTGGTTTGTGGAGACCCTGCTCATACTATGAAGGAGTGCCCAAAGTCTAAGCAGCCTTGGAAGGAACCAGTTGCAGCACAGCCATTACAGCAGAGAGCACCTGTACCTACAGGATGTGGAGCAGCCCTCTTTCCACAGAGGCAGGCTTTTCAGCAGGCTATGCAGCCGAGGAGGCAGGCTTTTCTGATGACGACAGTAGAGAGCGAGGCTGTGGATGAGGTTATCGCAGGTAACCCTCTGGCTAGTTGTTTCCTTCCTTAGTTAGTTTTGGCTTGTTAGATTATGTTTGGTTGCTTGCATATGATTGTTTGTTAGAATAGGGTTTGATTGTTAGATTGCTTGTTAGGTGTGATTTTGGTTTGCACATTTCCTGCACGAGTCCTCTTTGACTCCGATGCATCGATGTGCATTATATCTCGGAGCTTCATGGAGAATCATTCCTTGACGACATCCCCTCTTCCCAAGAGTTGGAACATCGTTACAGAAAATGGCATGATCTCGGTGCATCGTGGTTGCAATTCTTGCCCTATGGTGGTCTGTGGACATGAGCTTTACGCTGATTTTATTGTCCACGACATCATCAACTATGATGCCGTCCTCGGGATGGATTGGCTTGCGAGTTTTTATGCTACGATCGATTGTCAGAGGAAGAAGGTGGTGTTCGAGATCCCAGGACATCCAGTGTTTGAGTTCAGTCGAGGTAGCAGTTCGCTTGGCCCTGTCAGATTTCGAGCCAGATTGGTGGAGATTGTTGCTATGCAGATAGAGCAGTGTAGACCAGCTGTGGTGCGTGAATTCGACGACTTCTTTCCCGAGGAGATGTCTGGACTATCGCCCGATCGAGCTCTCGAGTTTTCGATCGATCTTATGCCGGGAGCGCAGCCTATTTCGAAGGCGCCGTATCGTATGGATCCAGCTGAGTTGGAGGAGTTACGTAGGCAGCTGGATGAGCTTTTACAGAAGGGTTACATTAATCCCAGTGTGTCTCCGTGGGGAGCACCGGTTCTGCTGGTGAAGAAGAAGGATGGTTCGCATCGCATGTGCGTGAACTACAGGGAGCTGAATGTGGTGACCATCAAGAATAAATATACATTGCCTCGTATTGATGACATTTTTGATCAGCTTGGAGGATCGAGGGTGTTCTCTAAGTTGGATCTGAGGAGTGGTTATCATCAGCTTAAGGTGAAGAATGAAGATATTCAGAAGACAGCGTTCAGGACGAAGTATGGCCACTACGAGTTCGTGGTTATGCCTTTCGGTGTAACCAACGCACCCGCAGTTTTTATGAACCTGATGAATCTGATCTTTTACGACTTTCTAGACAAGTTTGTTGTTATCTTTATTGATGACATCCTGATCTATTCAAAGTCTGAGGAAGAGCATGCATCACACTTGAGGACAGTGTTAGAGATTCTAAGGAAGCATCGTTTGTATAATAAGTATTCCAAGTGCAAGTTCTGGCTTGATAGATTTGCTTTTCTCAGGCATGTGGTGTCAGGAGATGGAATTTCAGTGGATCCCGAGAAGATTAAGGCTATCAGAGAGTGGCCTGTTCCGCAGTCAGTGTCTGAGATCCGGAGTTTCCTTGGGCTTGCAGGTTATTATCGGCGTTTCATTAAGGACTTCTCCTGTATTGCTAAGCCGATGACCAGACTGACGCGGAAGGATGTACCATTTGTTTGGTCTGATGATTGTGGGAAGGCTTTTGATATTCTGAAGGATAGGTTGACGACTGCCCTTGTTATTGTTGTGCCTGATCGAAGTGGAGGATTCGAGATCTTTTGCGATGCTTCTGGCAAGGGTCTCGGTTGTGTGTTGCACCAGCATGGGAACGTGGTTGTGTATGCTTCTCGCCAGCTTAAGACTTATGAGAAGAATTACCCGACACACGATTTGGAGTTGGCTGCAGTCGTGTTTGCACTGAAGATTTAGAGGCACTTCTAGCTGAGTGAGAAGGTGAAGATCTTCACCGATCACAAAAGCTTGAAGTATATCTTTACGCAGAAGGAGCTCAACATGTGACAGCGTCGGTGGTTGGAGCTCATGGCAGATTATGAGATTGATTTGCAATACCACCCTAGCAAGGTGAATGTGGTTCCGGATGCGCTGAGCAGACTTCCAGCGGTGATGATGTTGACTTCACAGTGGAGATTACAGCAGGATTTTTGCGAGTCTGGTATTGAGATTATTCTTCCTGGAGAGGCTTCTTCGTTGATGAGTATGCAGATACAGTCGACGATCGTGGATAGGATCAATGCTGGACAGGCTGGAGATGCTAAGCTGGTGAAGATACGAAAGCAGGTGGAAGCCGGTCTGCAGACAGACTTCTTGATTCATGAGGATGGCTCACTGAGGTATGGAGCCAGGTTGTGTGTGCCAGCTGGGGATATCAGAGAGGAGTTATTAGTTGAGGCACACAGTTCACCGTATTCTGTACATCCTGGTGGTACCAAGATGTACAAGGATCTTTGCCTGAACTATTGGTGGCATGGTATGAAGAGGAGTGCAGCTCAGAGTGTGGCCAAGTGTTTGGTTTGCCAGTAGGTAAAGGCGGAGCATCAGCGTTCGGCAGGGTTGCTACAACCGCTTCCGATTCCGGAGTGGAAGTGGCAACACATCACTATGGATTTCGTGACTGGACTACCTCGGAGTCCGAAGCAGCATGACGTGATTTGGGTGATCGTAGACTGGTTAACCAAATCAGCGCACTTTATTCCCTTCCGAGTAGGACAGTCTACTGAGATGCTAGCGAGGAGATATATGGAAGTAAATTCTTTTACTCTCCGTTTCTATTTCCTTTTCCTAGTTTAGATAGTGATGTAATGTGAATCGTGCAGGAGATCATACGACTTCACGGAGTCCCCGTGAGTATCGTGTCGGACAGAGACACGAGATTCATGTCTCACTTTTGGCAGAGTTTGCAAAAGAGCCTGGGTATGAATCTGAGTTTCAGCACGGCGTACCACCCGCAGACAGATGGCAGTCCGAGAGGACGATTCAGATTTTGGAAGACATGCTGAGAGCGTGCATGTTGGACTTCAAGGGATCTTGGGAGGATCATCTCCATCATGTTGAGTTTGCCGACAATAACAGCTACCAGGCAAGTATTGGCATGGCTCCATTCGTCGCGCTATACAGAAAGAAATGTCGATCGCCACTGAGCTGGGATGACATTGGAGATCGGGATCTGTTAGGACTGGAGATGATCGTGGAGGCTATGGATGTTGTGAGAAACATCCGTGAGAAGCTGAGGATCGCGCAGGACCGTTTCACGCATTGGGCTGATGCTAAACGGAGGCCTTTGGAGTTTCAGCCTGGAGATCATGTCTTTCTGAAGATTTCTCCGAACCGCGGAGTTATCCGATTTGGAAAGAGAGGCAAGCTGAGTTCGAGGTACATTGGACCGTTTAACGTCCTGGAGAGAGTTGGAGCGGTGGCTTACCGCTTGGCATTGCCGCCGTCATTGGAGGGAGTTCACGACGTATTTCACGTATCTCAGTTACGTCGATACGTCAGTGATCCGTCCCATGCTGTGGATTTCTCAGAGATCACGGTTCATCCGGATCTGTCTTATGATCAGCAACCAGTCGAGATTCTGGATCGACGGCAGAAGCAGCTGAGGAATAAGACCGTCGACTTGGTTCGAGTGCAGTGGCGTCATGGTTCCCCTGGGGTGTCCACCTGGGAGCGTGAGGATGATATGAGAGAGCGCTTCCCGCACCTCTTCCCGAGCAGTGCTTGATGTTGATTCCGAGGATAGAATCATTTCTAAGGTGGGGGAGGATGTAACGGTCGCTTTCCGATCGTATCTTGTTCGTGCACGTGCTTTTGACCGTGCACGTATTTATTTTAGACTCTGTTTGTTTGTGAACACTTTGGTGTGATATGTTGTTATGAACGTCTCTGAGAGTATTAAATTGTGGCACTAATTTGGAATAACATTTCTCGGGTCGTTCTCCCACGATTTGATCTTATTCGAAGAGACGATGCGATTTTCACTTTTGATGTGAGACGTTTCTATTTTTAGTTTCGTCACTCGACGTCGAAATTGAGATCCATCTTCTTAGTTTCCTTTCTCTCGTCGTCTCGATCACCCCAATATTTATTTCACAATTTTTAGACTACTTTTGACCCATTTTGCAAATTTTAGCACCGCTTATCTTTAATTCTTTGAACCCTAGTCCCTCTAGCTTAACCCCTATATATTCCCTACATATTTTAACACCCAACCCTAGTTGACTCAGCCCATTCTTGGCCGCACCCTATCCATGCGTGAGTAGGAGGGAGAGAGTATGGGTTTTATTGTTTTTTTAAAATCCAAATCCTAATAGAAATCAACCCTAGACCAAGTCAACCCACCTACACTATATAAATACCCCCTAGGATAAACTATTTTCCCAAGAAAACAAACCCTAGCCGCCCCCACATCTCAAATTTCCACTTGCGACGTTCGTCGCAGCCGCACCCCCGCACCGACCGAGAGAATTCCTTGATTTCCCTCAGTCTGACCGAGGCCCCGCCCCGCACCGCCGCTCCGCTTCGCACCAAGCGCACGCCGCATCGCTGCAACGCCCGCACCCCGCTACGACCGAGAGATTCTCTCGGTCTGACCAAGAGAATTCCACGCACCGTCACTCCGCTCTGTAACATTGCAAATGCAACGTTGCAACCCCGCACCGACCGACGCCCCCGCTCAGTCTGATCTAAGCGCTCCCCCGCTCCGCAACACGCCCCCGCTCCGTTGCAACCCCGCCCCGCTGCAACCCCCGCTCCCAAGCGCCCGACGGACAATTTCTTCCGCACCGGCCCGCTGTGACCGAGAGCTTCTCTCGGTCTGACCGAGAGCCCCGCCCGCATCGCCCCGCATCCCGCTCTGCTGCAGCCAGCAGCACCCGACCAATGCCTTCCATCGGTCTGACCGACCCGCTCCCCCGCACCGCTGCTCCGTTGCAATCCGCAACGTTGCAACCCCCGCCCCGCAACGCCCGACCGACAAATTCTCTCGCACCGGCCTGCTGTGACCGAGAGCCCCCGCCTTGCAACGATCTCCGCAGCGCTGCGACCGACCGACCGCTGTGTTTTCTCGGTCTGACCGAGAGAAATCCTCGCAGCGGCTCGGTCTGACCGAGCGACTTTCATCGCAACCCCGCATCCGTCGCACCGCTTGCCACCATGGGCCCCCCAAGTTCTCCAGAGGTGTTGTGGGTCCCCCATTGGCCCGTAGCACTACTGTGGGTCCCACCTAGGTGTCTCTTCTTCGTAGATTTGCCGATTATGACGTTACGATACGTCGTAGCCCTTCGTCGCACGTCCTAGCGTTGGAATCTTGGTTCGTTGATCTGGTTGCTGCCCAGACTATTTGAGCAAGGAATCTGATCTGGAATTTGGACTAGGATCGCGTTCTTATATTCCAACCCCTGGCGTCGCTACCCGACGCCAGTGTAGCTTTCGTGTCGTGTTGAGGTAACGTTTTGCACCCTTAGGACCCCCCAACCACAGCATGTTAATCAAGACTAAAATCGATGTTTTTAAGAGTTTTAAATTCACTAATCAAGATTAATAATATGGGACTGTAGGCTGGTGGACTTGTGCACGTAGGTTGTTTGTGACTTTGGACTTTTTGGACGGTGTTTTTCAGACGTCAGATTTGCAGGCAAGTGAAACTTGCCAACTTTTGCTTAGGGCCATGTTTTAGGTCACTTCCTTGTTTTTAGAGTAAAAGAGACTAGACAGTGAAATGATAGCTGTCTAGGCGCAACTTTAAGATCTAGCTTGACAACGAAGCTAGATCTGTCACCCTGCCATGTCATTCATGCATTGTTGCCTGCCACGTTTAAATTCCTTATCTGTACGCACTTAAACTATTATCTGCCATGCATTGCATCCTACATGTCATCTAAATCTGAATGTTGCATTCGTAGCACACACTACAATACTTGTACTTCCTTGGTCAGGCTAGGCACTTGATTTTGCGGGCACAACCCTATGCCAAATACACTTCCGGGCTCGTGATCCAGAAGCGGGCTACTTGTGTTGGTCAAAAGCCAATGCCCGATACACGTGGAGGGGTAGGGATAAGCGATCACTTGAGCTTAGGAGTTGGCCCGCGCAGCCACTCTAGCCAAAAGGCATAATCTCTGTGCACGACGTGCTTACTAGACTTGTCCTTGTCCGTGTGTTTGTTCTTGCAAAACTTGATATCCATGCCATGATTTAAATGCCAATTGCCATGCCATACTCGTACTTTACATTACTTGTTGCACTCATGCTATATCTGCCATGTCATTGCATCATGCTAGAACTGCTAGGTTGCTTTGCCTTTACTTTCAGTTTTCTTGCACAAGTCTCTTGTAGACTTGCTGACATGTGCCCCTTGCTCTTTTGGGTGTCACATGCTGGACCCTGAGCCAGAGACCGTTGCTGAGGACGAGGTGTTTGCTGACGCTGAGCCGGAGCCCACATTTGTCGAGGAGTTGGTGGACACCAGTGACCAGTCTTAGAGACTGTTCTGAGTTGCTTGCTTTAGGTTGCTGTTAGTTGTCGGTGCGTAGCACCATTACTTTGTTTTCTGTACGTTGTACTTTTGTTGGCCATGCTGGGTCCTTTTAGACTCTCTTTTCTTTTAGCCTGGTGGCTTTATCTGTGATGTTGGAACTTATTTTATGGATATTCTGAGATTGCTTTTGTCTCATTTCCTTTATTATTATCTTTGTTTCGTATCGTTTGTTGCAAGGACCTGCCATGTGAAGTTTATTGACGCTTATCAGACTTGCAGCTTCACAGCTTCAAGTCTGAGCAGACCTACTCACGTCTCGCCTCCATATTTTTAGAAAGCGGGGCGTGACATGCACGCTTATGAAGTGGAACTGGCATGCCCCGTGTGTGAAACATGATATCTATCATTAGATGCATTCACACAAGCAATTCTACCATGCATAGGAACATGTGAAGCATGCAAAGATTTATCATTAATTCTAGCATGCAAGCAATAATAAGATTTCCTATTAGTAGAAACATCATGCATAGCATTCAAAGAAGAAGCATTCATATCAACATGTTTTGAATAGGCTTCTTAACATATGCAAGACCGGAATACAAAAATGCATGATTTCTCTTTGGCTTAGAAATAGTAGTTGATTTTAGGCCAAAAGAGTTGGATGTGACTTTCTCATTAGAATGCTCCCCCATAAAATTTATTTGGGTGCTTCTAAGAGACGAGCTTGGTTTGTTCACCTTCAATGAAGAGGATCGCAAAACCTTGTCCTTACTCAATTTGAAATTTTCAATTTGAGTAGACAATAGCTCACATTTCTTCAAAAGTGAAGAAATGTTGTCATCCCTCTTGGATAGACATGAGCTAAGCTCACAATATTTTGACTTGAGAGCCAATGTCTCATCTCTCAAAATGTTGTAATCACTATCCGAGTGCATCTTCTCCATTTGGAGTTTGAGAGAAGCATTCTCATCTCTCAAGGCACTCAATTGAGAAAGAAACCCTTCTTTCTCGGCATGGAAACAATGAATTTCCTCGTTATGAGTAGCAAAAGCACTCTCCTTTAAAGATCTATGAAATTCATTGACATACACTACTTGAGCTTTGAGAGACTCATTCTCTTTGCTCAACATGCACACACGTGAATCAAAAGTAATCTTTTCTTGATTTAATGCAATGGTTTGTGTATCATCATAAGGTTTGGATGATAATAAAGTGTGCATGCGTGCATCTCTCTCAAGCTTGTTATTATTCGCTTTGGGAGAGTCCATCAACAACGCATTACAATTTTCAATAAAATCACTACGTTGAACGAGAGAGTTACGAGATACCTCATTACCAACGATGCTCTCATCATCGCAAGATTCCTCTCCTCCATATTTTTCATCAAGATAATCCCATATCTCACCGGCCGTTGATCGCGCCCCGGATACACGTCCCGGAGCGGCGACACTGTAGTCTTACCGCAAACGCACGGTGTAGCGGCGAGCGGGTATCGAACACAGGGAGGTCTAATAACAGTGTCTTCTTCAATCACCTGGCTATAAGAAAAGTCGAGAAACGTTCGCAATAATGCAGTCACAGTCGTTCAATTGTATAAAAGAAGTAACAAATTAATAAAGACACTTAGGGGATAGGGAATCCCCGCTACTTGCCGTATCTCATCATTGTGATTCGTAGGTTTCACAATTGCTAGACTTGAAATTCGTGTGAACTAGTTGCAACTAAATGTAGAACCAAGCTCACGCTCTCGCGCTATTGCCAGTCTATAGCAAACCTAGGCTAGGGTCCAATCTCTTGCAAACCCTAACCTAGGCAAACTAGCGTGAAGAACAGCATCATCGTTCAATCGTATCTCGAGCCCACTCTCGTGCAAACTCGAGCTACGACCTAGGTTGGGATAGTTCCTACCCGTCCAATCTCTTGCAAACGGGTATTGGTATAGAATTGCAATCGAAAACCCTAGTTTCGGTCCAATCTCTTGCAAACCTATTCCGGAGAAATCCAATTGCAACCCAATTCGAATTTCTAGGGCTTCCTATCGAGTTGGGATCCAATCTCTTGCAAATCCCAATCGGTATGAATCCCTAGCTATTCGTATTAAATCAATCACAAACTAACCCTAATCAATCCTAGCAATAATTTCACCAATTCATCACAAATTTGAAATTGGGCTCGTAGGGTTCATCCCTACGCCCTAAGACGATGAAACTACTCACAATTCAAAATAAAATACAATAGAAATTCACAATCAAAATCAATGGAATTCATAGCAATATTCAAAATATCAATAAAATGGAGCTTTTGATGGAGAGAGAAACAAACCAATGAAGAACAAGATAACATCCAACAAAATAAAATCCCTTTTCTCTCCTCCCTAAAAGCTAAATCTAATTCCTAAAAATTTAATCTAAAAGGCTGCAAAAAGTTCTGAAAAAGCTCTCTAAACTAGGTTAAAAACTGGGGTTAAATACCCCCCAAAATCGCCCAAAAAACCCTGACGAAAATGCCCCTGCGCAGCCTCAAAATCGCAGTTTACGCTACAGGCAGCGCGGCTCACTCGGTCGAGTGACAAATGTCACTCGGCCGAGTGAGAGACCCTAACGGATTCCAGAGAGTTGGGGGTCTTGGGGGTCGTCTCCTCAGAGGTCACTCGGCCGAGTGACTTTTCTTCACTCGGTCGGTGGGCGTTCTTCACTCGGGTGGATGGTCTTTCATCACTCAGCCGAGTCGGTCTTTGGGGCTGACTGACGGATTCCAGAGAGTTGGACGTTTTTGGTTGTCGTCGTCTTGGCTCCACTCGGGTGAGGGATGACTCGATGCTCGGCCGAGTGGTATGGCGATGCTCGGCCGAGTACACACTGATATTGGCTCTGTTGCGTGTCCGATCTGGCCGGCCGAGCGGGCTGTCTATGCTCGGCCGAGTGACTCCTTCACTCGGCCGAGTGGCATGCTGAAAATGCACATTCTTCATGTTTTTGCCTCCTCGTCTCTCCTACAACGTTCTTTCTTCTTCCACTCCTCTCCAATCGCAAAATACCCCTCAAGAGAGTCATCGGTGACACTCCGGAGTGGGTGCATCTCAGAATCACTCCAAATCGCTCCAAATCTCCTGAAATACGACAAAAACAACAAATCGTGAAAAGCATCGTAATATTGTCGAATAAACGTGAAAAACACGATTTGAGCGATCTAAATGGCATGCAAACATGCAGAAAAAAGGTGTAAAATACGGAGTGATCAAAATCCCCCAAACTTACCTCTTACTCGTCCTCGAGGAAGATGAGTAAAAAGCGAACCCGGTGGATAAAGATAAAATAAAAAAACGATGGAAAGGCGGAAAATGAAAAAGGAAAAACAAAATAGAAAACGAAGAGGGAAGTTGCTAGATCATTTTTCTCACGACGTGGGTTTTGCTTACTCATATAGCATGCATCGAATATAAACCACATGTCAAAGGCTTTTATTTTGATATCATAGTATAATGGTGCACTTGAAATAGAAAACCCAAGAATATCAATATAGCACGAAAAATGGAATAATTCTAAGATTAACATCGTCTGAAGCATCTAAAGCGGTATACAATATCGTAGATCACACACTTTTCAATTGAATGCTTTCTATAAGGAGTATAAGAGATATCACACGATAGAGTAGTAAGAATAGAAAAAGTGTGGTTTTCATGAAATGAATGCTAAGCGCAGATTTCTGGATTTCGTAAAACTTTAGCAATCTCACCGAGTATAAAATATTACTTAGCCTAGGTTGTCATGCACCGTCAGGTAGTCACTCTCTCACACATCATTGGATTCTCTCCCCCAAGCTTATCTATAAGCGTGGTGGCATATACAAACAATATTTACATCCCCGTTTCTTTTATGAAGCTCCAAAAGTAAAAGAAAACAAAAAATAAAAGCTAAAGAGGGAAGAAAGAGAGAAAGTGTATGAGATGGGATCGTTGTCGAACTACTTTTCTCTTTTCTTTTCTTATTCTCAAATCTTTTTCTTTTTCTTTTTCTTTTTTTTCTTTTTTTTTCTTTTTTTTCAAGTAACATATATACACAATGATCCCAAATCAAAGAGAAGGATACACAAGTATATATATTTTTTTTGGATTTTGGGGAATTTGGAGCATGTGTTATAATAACGGGGGAATGCCAATAATAGAGTCGCTAAGGGGAGATTCACCAATGAATATAAAATAGAGAAATTATGTTCAAGATATGTGGAGAAAGAAATAAATGTATCTCTCAGTTCACTCTATAGGACGTGCATGACAACTTCAGCAGGGTAATATAATCTACTCAGTTTAATCTCAAAAAGTAAACTAATCCAAATTTATCAAAGCTAGCAAACATTCAATCAACCTGAAGTGAAGCGTACAAATCATGCAATAAGAAGTGATATGAGAAAAGAAAGCAGTACTCCAGATATAAGCAATCAATGTGTGAATCTTGGTGTGTTTTCTACGATAGCATACATATGAAACATCAGACATCAGCTAATAATAGAATTGCATCCATTTTCATACAGCAAAAAGAGAGTGGGTTACTATTTCTAAATGCAAGGCAGAACATAGCATATGATATCAGAAATAAAAAACTATGACATGACAAATATAGCATGCATATAGAGAAAAGCTAACACCACGTCATCATCATCACAGAAAAGTCATCTCTAGAAAAAGATGAAAGAAATAAAGATAAACGAAAAACAAATATATTTACAATGCAGAACACAAGGAAAATAAGAAAAAAAACGTGATGCATGGTAAAAAAGAAAAAACGTGATGAAAAAATGGGTGCAAAAGTGGAAAAACGTGAAAAAACTAAAAATAAAATGTGATAAAAGCAAAAAACATGAGAACTCACTCCCCCAAGCTAAAGTGCACAGTGTCCTCAATGTGTGAAGTGTGGCACACTGAGAGACGGGTAATGGATGGGGGGGTATGCATGCATGATAAAAAGAAATAAAAATAACAAAATGAAAAATATGATGAGGATGTGATGCATGCAAGGATAAGAGTGATGCAGATATGTGTGTGTCACCAAAAATACTCTCCCTCACTCCCGAAAAATGATATAGAATGATATGATCAAAATATGGACAAAAATAGTGATGGGGGTGGTGGGCAAAAATCATCAGGACCAAGCAGAGAATGGGCAGCATAAAGGCAAAAAATATCAATGGCATCAAGGGTGTGCCGAAGCTGGTGGTGCTGCGCCATCTCCGTCCTGAGGCGGAGGTGGGGGTGGTGGTGTCTGGGTAACAGTCTGCTGGGTGGGGGTGGTCGTGGCAGTCGCTCGAGAATCTGGGTCAGACAAAAGTGAATGCCGGGAAGTAGCTCGAGGCGGTGCTACATGGCGGTGACTGTGGAAGACAGAGCCCTAAAATCGCCCCGGAGTCCACTCATCGCCCCCTCAAGAGCATGAATGCTCTGAACTAAGGCGTCAGGGGGTGGTGGAGCGGAG
>CM061140.1:46281288-46354814 GCA_030789695.1 Scilla litardierei | reverse complement strand
TATATTAGTTGCACAAGGTTATAATCAGAAAGAAGGCATAGATTATGATGAAACCTATGCTCAGCAAGATTAGAATCTATTAGAATGCTTTTAGCATATGCATGTTACAAAGATTTTAAGTTATATCAAATGGACGTTAAAAGCGCATTTCTAAATGGTATTATAAAGGAAGAAGTCTATGTGGAACAACCACGAGGATTTCAACATGAAAGTTTGGATAATCCTGTTTTCAAGTTAAAGAAAGCATTATATGGATTAAAACAAGCACCTTGTGCTTGGTATGAAAGATTGAAGAACTTTCTATAAAAATCTGGTTATTCTATTGGAAAAATAGATTTTACTTTATTTACCAAACATATAGATTCTGATGTTATCATTATACAAATATATGTTGATGACATAATTTTTTGTTCAACTAATGATTCTCTTTGTCAAGGATTTTATAAGGAAATGCAGAATGAATTTGAGATGAGTCACATGGGTGAATTGACCTACTTCCTGGACATCAAATCAAAAAAATTAAGTAAGGTATATTTATACATCAAAGTAAGTATTCAAAGGAACTCATCAAAAGGTTTGGATTAGAGAATTCTGCAGAAAAACGTATTCCAATGGGTACTTCATCAAATCTTGACAAGAATCCAAATGATAGTAGTGTTGATCAAACATTATATCGAGGTATGATTGGATCATTAATGTATCTTACCGCAAATGGACCAGATATTATGTTTTCTTTTTGTATATGTGCTAGATATTAGTCTCATCCTAAATTATCACATTTGACTGATGTCAAAAGGATAATTAGGTATATAAAACACACATCTGATTTTGGTTTATATTATCCAAAATCAAACTCATTTGATTTAGTTTCATATAGTCAAGCAGATTTTGCTGGTTGCAAATCTGATCGTAAAAGTACGAGTGGAATTTGTCACTTTTTAGGTTATGCATTATTATCATGGTTTAGTAAGAAATAAACCTCTGTTTCTCTATCTACTACTGAAGTAAAATACAATGCCGCTGGTTTAGCATGTGCACAGATTTTATGGATGCATCAAAAATACTAGATTATGGCATTAAATGTAACATATGTCCTATTATGTGTGACAATACTAGTGCTATAAATCTATCAAAAAATCTGGTACATCATGCACGCACTAAACACATAGATATACGTCATCACTTCTTGGATGATCATGTCAGAAAAGGTGATATTATTATTAAGTATATCGATACTAAAAATCAAATAGCAGATATCCTTACTAAACCCCTTAAGGAAGAGACTTTTCTAAAACTTAGAAGAGAACTTGGCATTATTAGTGGATCGGCATTTTAATCATATATTATAGTTATATATTATATTAGTATCATATTATGATGTTTCTGATTTAATTCATATTTAAATTAGTCGACTAATCTTTGATACTAGTCGACTAATCCTCCAAAATTATTTATTATATAGATACAGATACTAATCTTAAACATACTTTTCATAAATTTTTTTTTTATTTTTATCTGTTTTATTCGGTCAACCATAGCAAAGAGACAACCCTCTCTTCAAAATTTTGAAATTTCCATCTCTTTACAATTTGTACTTCCCAATACATCACTCAATCAGCTTTTTGACCGACATAAGTTTTTATAAATAAAATTTTGAATTCTTATGCACTCTTCCCAAACCGATCAGATCTAGCACCCGACTAGTCGACTAATGCCGCAGTCTAGTTGACAAATCGCTGTAAACTTCCGAAGAACAGCAGTTTCTGAATGTTGTTTTGCGCGATTTCTTGCTAGATTTCCCTCTCAAAAATGTTGCAGACGTTTCCAAAACGTCTTAGGAGTTATAAGGAAGTTTTTAAATTCAGTTTCTTGATTCAAAATTCGAATTTTCCACTCAAATTTTCTATTTAAACACCATGGGTCTTTCTTCTTCACAACGAGAAAACCCAAGGCACATTATTGCCGAAAATCATTTATTTTCCAAGAGAGATCACAAAAAATTCTATATTGGAGCACTTCGTCCCTCTTCAATGTTTCCCTTTTCGAATCCACGTTCATCTCGTCGATCCACTCTGGTCGAAGATGCACATGCCAAATATGCCGCCATGGAATTCACTCCATTCTATCTTGAACAATCAATTGATTTTAGTGATCATACAATCCAAAACTTCAATCTTCTCCATCTTCTTCATAATGTCTCTCTCTTCCACCTTTGGTGTGAAGATATTCCATATAATCCTCTCCTTGTAAAACAATTTTACTCTAAAATGGTTGTTTATTAAGATGGCAGAAACATATATTTTGACACAAAAGTTCAAGGTATAGATATGCATCTCACCTTTGGCACTCTTGCCGAATGCCTTGGCTTCCCTAGATCAAATGATCAAGATCTCTGATTTCCAATGAATCATCGACCCACTCTTGATTTACGTAGTCCTAATTTTCAACCTTTTGGTATGCTTGCCATGAACTTACATCCAACTCCTTGCCTTCTCCTAAAGATCATAACTTACAACCTTCTTCCAAAGGTTGGTTCTTTACATTACATCGATGAAACTCGCCTCTGCATTCTCTATGCCATCCTGCATATCGTAAAAGTGGATTGGTCCGTATCTCTCATGGTAGCCTTAGTAAAACCCATTTCAAACAACATCTTTCTACCTTGTACACTTACTCGTATTCTTCAACATTTTGAACTTCCTATTGACGATGAAGTGGCCATTTATAATACACTATGCTTTGATCATTCCTTCTTGATTCGCATGGAACTTCAAGCACTTCCACATGTTGAAGAGGAGGAACCAATCGAATATCCTCCTCGTCGTCGTAAGGTTACCACGTCCCCTCATGTTCACTTTCAACCATCTCGGTCCTCCATCCAAGAACAAATTGATCATCTTCAAGATGATATGAATGACATTTTCGCGGGAGTCCAAGCACATTTAAGTGGTTTTGATACTAGTCTCGCGCAAATTTGGCATGACATAAATATGTACTTTACCAATATGCAAGGCACTCAAGCACAACTTCTGAGTCTTTTAAAACAATGGGCTTATTACTCTTCCTCCACATCACACCGCGCTAGGCCTCCTCCACCGTATTAGGATCCAAACGATTCAGTTTCTGGTCGACCTGGAAGATCAGCTGGTCACCTAGTGGTCTTTGTTGTTTGTTTGTTTGTTTTGGTGGTCATCATGTTTGCTTTATGTTTTTTTATGTTTGCTTTAGATTGTATCTTTCTCTACGGTTTGTAAGCATCCTATTATGTACTGTAGTTATTCTGTATTAATGCATTTCAATTTGCCTCCAAAAGTGTCTTCTCTGTATTTCTGCTATCTAAATATTTCTGCAGTTAGTCGACCAACATATACTATTATTCGACTAATATACTAAATTGACAGATTTACCCCATTTTTGATAATTTCCAAGGGGAGAATTAATATAATAAATATATATGCTAATATTCAGGGGGGAGATATAATATTCAGGGAGAGATATACTAACTCTAAGAAATATACATGATGCACTAACGTTATATATTTCTAATTTTCACATTTCATGTTAACATTCATGTAATTTCATTACTAAAGTTTCTTATAACATCATATATGGCTATACGAATTGAAAGTTTCATATATTGTTTATAAGACATATATTAAGGGGGAGAAATAACATGCTTTTAGTACTAACTTTTCCTTTCACAATAACATCTTTTTTATAATATTATATTCAATGTTTGTAAAATCATCAAAATTGGGAGAATGTTGGAAATTCAAAACTCCTCATATGAGTTTGATGATACAAACTTATTATCTTTATACTAACTCTATCTATGCAGATGTTATAGCACAAATCAACTAAGACAATCATCAAGTATACATGTTGCAAGAAGCATCCACTACAAGACGAAGCTTATCGATGATATTTTATAGACCCCCATCATCAAGTGTCCAACGTTCAAGAACCACCGTTTTGGACTATAAATAGACCCCCAGACCCATGCCTAAAATCACACGGAAATTCACTTTTTTTCTCTTTTCTTAAGTTTACTCTCTCTCTCTCTCTCTCTCTCTCTCTCTCTCTCTCTCTCTCTCTCTCTCTCTCTCTCTCTCTCTCTCTCTAGAAAGTAAGTGATTTTCACATTTCCTTAGAGGAGCCTCTGCTGAAATTTTTCCTCCATAAAAACTCCAATCTTCAAGTTTGTTTTACTACAAGTTCCATCCAAAACCTTGGAGATCCAATCACCTTCCTTGCGCAATAATTGCATCAATTATCAAGGCTATATGTGATATTGTTTCATACTCTCTCTTTGCTTTATTTGGTGAATCTCTTGTTAAAGAGATTGTGTTTGCAACATGGAGAGTGTTGGCATCTTTGTATGTTGATTACTTGCGGGGAGCAAGTGTTTTAGTGAATTTAAATTTTTACCGGGTAGAGGACTGGACGTAGGATCACAAGGATCCAAACCAGGATAAAAATATCTTTGTTTGCGTTTGGAATATTCTGGATTGTGTTCTTTTATTTTCGCACTCTTATTGCAATTATTTATTAACTTTTAATTTTGCAATATCGTCGTGATTTACACTATTCACCCTCATTAGTGTATTTGGTATGCCAGGAGATCCAACAATAACGACGGTTCTCAATACTCTCTAGCTAAAATTAAAACTAAGGGAAAATAATAAGCCTCTCTAATCTAAGGTAAATATTATGCTTATATACATTGGGGTGGACCCCACAAAAATCTGGAAAATAGGCTTCTTGGGCCCACTTTAAGTCAGGCTATGGCACCATACTCGGTCGAGTAACGGCGTCGCTCGGTCGAGCTGGATACGTGGCTCCGCTTCGCTGCTTCTTTAGCTTAGGGCTGATATGCACTACTCGATCGAGTAGTCGCTCCACTCGGTCGAGCTACAGTGGCTTGAAAAGTCTTCAAAATCATCGTATAGTTTGGTTCGTGCTCGATCGAGTAGATGCCTTTCTCGGTCGAGATGCCTTGCCTACTCGGTCGAGTTACAGTGCTTTGAGAAACCTTCAAAATCTTCACTCTGTTTGGGTCCTACTCAGTCGAGCAGCTGCTCTGCTCGATCAAGCGGTCTGGGGCTCTTAAAATTCTGCTTAGTGTTGGTAGGTGCCGAGTTGGTCTGACCGAGTAGCTTCTCTACTCAATCGAGTGAGGCGTGTCTGATCAACTGAAGTATTCTGAGTGTCAGCTCGGTCGAGTGCTGAGCAGCTCGACCGAGTAGGCTGGGAAAATAGACTTCTCTTCTTTGGAGATTTTTTCCTCCATCTCTTCTCCTCCTCTCTTCCAAGCCGCTTCTTCACCTCGTCGAACACCTATCGAACCTTGCCAATGATGCTCCAGACGGCTCAGATGTATTGATGTCCTATAATTTCTCCAATTCGCTCCAAAGTACCTAAAAATCCATATTTCTATATGAAACTCGAATATAATGTGAGAAGGGCGATGATATATATAAATGTGAACTTTGTTGGATATTGGACTCCCCGGATTTGGTTTTGGATGATGAACAAACATAAATATATCGTGAACTAACACTTTGTGAGCGCAGTTATGGAGATCGTCGCCAAATTCATATGAATATCAATTACGACGTCTCAAGACTTCTCAAAGCGCGTGATCGTATGCCTAAAGCTTCGTTGAAGGTTATGGACCAATTTAGAAGTCATGAAGATTCGATTGAAGATATTGAAGACGGTATCGTCCAGTTTTATTTATAGTCTTTAAGCTTCTTTCGTAGAATGTTAAGCCTTGAGTAGGTCTTACGGTTTAAATCTTCATAACGCTCATATCTTAGCTCTAGGATCTTAGTTGAAGTCCATACAATCTTCCCCGAAGCATCGCGCTTCGATTCGGGACTTCTTGTGCATGTTAGTTGGTTCAAGAAGAAGAACTGACCGACTAGATGGTGATCTAGTCGGTCGGCAAAGCTTCTTGGACCGACTAGTTTTTGTCAGTCAATTCTAAGCTCTTTACTGTTTACAGTTAGTCGGTCTAAGTTGACTCACCGACCGACTAGTTTGTGAACTAGTCGGTCAGTGATGCTACTGTGACCGACTAGTTGAGCTTTCCCTGTACATGCAAATTTGAGCCTGAGCTACTGTTTATCTTTAGTCGGGCTGTGTTCATTGATCGACCGACTAGTTGATGAACTAGTCGGTCAACTTTCCTTCTTGGACCAACTAGTTGAGTTTTACTATACATGCCAATTTTCACTTGACTTACTATTTGTCGTTAGTTGGTCTATGCTCATTTGGCGACCGACTAGTTGATGAACTAGTCGGTCAACATTTGTTCTTGGACCGACTAAGTCAATTTGTGCTCAGACTTCAGTTTTATCTGTTAGTCGGTCTTAGTTGAGTAACCGACCGACTAGTTGTGAAACTAGTCGGTCAGCTACTCTTCTTGGACCGACTAGTTCCTTTTGTCTGTGCTTCAACCTTTTAGCTGTTCTTCGATTAGTCGGTATACGTTAATTGACCGACCAACTAGTTGATGAACTAGTCGGTCGGTGGTTGTTCTTTGACCGACTAGTTGAGTTCAGAAAAGAGTCGTTGGAGCATTTAATGACTCGAATTTCTTTCTCTCTCTCCTCTAACCTATATATACTTGATGGGCTGCATTCATTGCAGTCAAGGCTGATATTATTGCAAGTTTAGATATCAAGAGAAATCATTCCAAGCTCATTCAAAGCTTTTTCATTCCATTCAATAATCTCTCTCCACTCTTACTTCCAAAGAGAGATTCATTGAGTGTGAAGCCTTCCAAGCCAAGTGCTTGATTCTAGGTCACCAACATCCCCATAGCTCTACATCGCTGATCTACATCTTGGAGCTAGGGTTTGGTGCCACTTCTTCTTCCTCAAAATCATCCTTGCCCTAATTCGTAAGCATTACTCAAGGCATAGGTATTTTGTCGGTAAGAAGTTTCTATTTCATTTCAATTTCAATTGTAAGTTTCACTCTCGGTTGTGAGAGTGTGGTGTGATCCTGGGTTGTGGGAGTCACAAATTACTTTGTGTTTTATTTGACTTGTGGAGGTTTTTTTCACAAGTATTTCACAGTGGAAATCTTGAGTTAGGGTTTCTAACTCGAGTATCCGGAGGGGATCCGGGTGGTTGGGACGTAGGATCACCGGGAACAAGTCGGGGAGACTTGGATGAATCCGAACCCAGTAAGATCGTTGTTTGCGATTGTGTCTTTGTTGTCTAACATTTACATTTCCGCATTTTCCCCATTGTTTGGTAGAGTTTGCAAGTAATTAGGAATTAGCCTCTTAATTATTTTAAACTACTATTCACCCCCCCTCTAGTACTTGTGCAGTAGCTTAGCAGGGCATTAAATTTGGTATCAGAGCCAAGTCTATAGCTATGTCTGCCAACGACAACAAAGCCGTTCGTCCACCTTCCGACTACAACACCTTCAGAAATCGTGAAGGAGCGTCTTCGGTGATGGAAGGACATTCCTCGACGAGGCCTCCATTCTTCAACGGTACCAACTACGGGTACTGGAAATGTCGGATGGAAACTTTCCTCCGGAGTGCATCTCTATGGAGGACCACGATGAAGGAATACGTCGAGCCCGCCAAAGAAGACTTTGAGAAGTGGACTCCCGCGGAGGTCGTCACGGAGGTAAGCAATGCCAAGGCAATGAACGCCTTGCAATGTGCTTTGGAACCCGAGGATTTCAACAAGATATGCACATGTAAGAGTGCATATCAAATATGGAACTCCCTTCTCATATTACATGAAGGGACGAGTAGGGTAAGAGACTCTAAAATCGTTTTAGTTAATAAAGACTACGAGATGTTTCATATGCTACAGGGTGAGAAGATGAAGGAGTATTATGCTCGCTTCGTCGACATCATAAACGAGTTAGAGGCTCTCGGCAAATCCTACACCCAAAAGGAGAAATGTTCGAAGCTTATAGAAGAACTTCCTTCTAGTTGGGAAAAGCGCACCTTCGCCATCGAGGAAGGTAACGATATGAACAAATATACCGTTGTTCAACTAATGGGTACCTTGATGTCTTACGAGGTACGCAAGGATAGCAAGGTAAAGTTGCAAGAAAAGATGAAGTCCTACCTAAAGCAAGACGAGCCAAAGAAGAAGGCTATTGCTTTCAAGGCCGCTCCATCCACATCCACATCAACCGATGATGAAGACTCGAAAGACGAGTTGGACTTGGAGTCCATGGCACTCATGGCAAAGAAGTTCAACCGGTTCTTCCAGAAAGGTAACTTCAAAAACAAATCGAAGTTCAATTCTTCTAACGCCTCCTCTCCTTTGTGTTTCAAATGCAACAAGCCAGGACACACGAAAGCGGAGTGTCCTCTAAATAAGCAAAAGGAGAAGTGGAAGGCGCCAAAATTTGACAAGTCCAAGAAGTACAAAAAGGGGTACAAAAAGGGACTTGTCGGAGCAACATTCACCGACTCCGAGGATTCCTCAAGCGGAGAGTCGGACGATGAAAAAGTGGAGCAAGCGCACATGTGCTTCATGGCGAGAGAGGATCATGATCAAGGATCCTCCTCTTCCGATGATAGCGACAACGAAGGCGATGAGGTAACGATGGATGACCTTAGAAATGCTAATGAGCAATTATGGTTTAAATACTCTAAGTTAGTAAATAGGTATACTAAAGTAAAAGATTATTTAGCTAGCATCCAAACCGCGCCTAAAACTATCATCACCAACAACGACACCGTTGTTGAAGAGTTGAAGAATGAGATTGTTAATCTCAAGACTCAACTTGAACATGTTAGCATTGAGGATCCGGAAGAACACAAGATAGCAGATTTGACTTCTCAAAACTCGACTTTGAGTATTGAGAATGAGAATCTTAAATCTCGTGTTTATGTGCTCATATCGCAAGTATCCACTTTGGATGCTTCTATGCGTTCTCTCACCGAGAAATATGAGAACACACTTGGCCGAATTAACAAATTCAATAAGGGTAAGGACCATTTGGATAAAATCCTAAGTGACTTACTTCCGGCCAATCACCACATTGGCTTGGGGTATACGATGGGAAGTTCATCCAAATCGGCCACTACTTTTGTTAGGCCAACTTCCGGTGACTCAACGAGTGGTAGCAAACACTCAATTGGTAGTTCTTCTACCAATGGTGCTTCCACCTCGTCCACACCCTCTTTCGGAAAGAAACCCACTTTGGGTGGACCTCCAAAGAAGGGGCATGCTTATATGTACACCAATACTATGCCACGTAGGAATACACGTCCTACTCCACCAGCTCACACATATGATGATTTCTATGCTACACGTTCACGAGCACGTGCACACCATGTGAGACACCCTCACGCACGTGTTCCTCCACATGCATATGTTCACCCACATCATCGTATGAATAACTATCCACATGCACCATTCCATCATGTTCCTTATGCCTATCCACGACATGCATCATGTAGAAACCAACAACGCATGCATGCACCCAATAGGATGAGGGCTCCCAAAATATTCACAATTTGGAGCCCAAAGGACACAAGCATGGATGAAAAACAAGTTTACATGAATGCTTATTTTTTGGATGTTGTGCATAGTAGAAATTATGTGGGGAAGTCTAAGTCCAATTGGACTTGGCTTCCAAAGGTCTAATCATTTGGACCCAATGACCTTGGGTACCATGATATGAAATTTTCTATCTTTAGGTACTCAAAGAAAAGAAAAAGAAAAGGAGCAACAAATTTAAATTTAGCTCCAAGGGGAATTGGATACTCGATAGCGGGTGTTCAAAACACATGACGGGTGACGCTCAATTGCTCTCCGGAGTGGTTCCCATTGCAAATGGAAACCGCGTCGTATTTGGAGGCAACGAGAGCGGAACCATCATAGGTGTTGGTAAAGTGGGTAATCCTTCTAAACCCATTATATGTGATGTTTACCTTGTTAAAGGATTAAGCCATAATCTCATTTCAATAAGTCAACTTTGTGACAAAGGTTACAAAGTTAACTTTGCGAAAGGAATGTGCCATATTTTAAGAAAAGATAATAATGAATTATTGTTTTCCGGCACACGCCATAAGGATATATATATCATATATCTTCCAAAATCACATGAACAATGTCTTATTGCCAACACAAGTGAACAATACTTATGGCATCGACGGTTTGGTCATGTGAACTTTGGAACACTTTTTAAGCTTTCCAAGTTAAATTCTATTAGAGGCTTCCCTAAGCTTGTCTTTCAAAAGAAAAGCTTTTGTGACTCGTGTCAACGAGGCAAGCTTCCAAAATCTTCATTTAAACCTAAGAAAAGCATTTCCTCTAAGCGGCCTCTAGAGCTATTACATCTAGATTTATTTGGGCCAACTAGAGTTGCTTCATTAGGTAATGCTAGATATGGACTTTTCATCGTTGATGACTTTTCTAGGTTTACTTGGGTATTTTCATTATGTAATTAAAATGAATCTTTTGAAAACTTCACAATTTTTGTTAAGAAAGTACAAAATCTCATTGGAACCACCATTGTCACTATTCGTAGTGATCATGGAGGGGAATTTGAGAATTAGTCTTTTGAGACATTTTGTGATGAAGTTGGTATTACACACACCTTCTCTTTCCCTCGTGCACCTCCTCAAAATGGTGTAGTTGAGAGAAAGAATAGGACGCTAGTGGAGTGTGCTCGCACTATGCTTGATGATAGCTAACTTGGCCATCAATTTTGGGCAGAAGCGGTACACACCGCTTGCTATGTGTTTAATAGAATACTTTTGAGGCCCGGCACTAAACAAACTTGTTATGAATTGTTGTTTGGTAGGTTGCCTCAAGTTAAACATTTTCGTGTTTTTGGTTCAAAATGTTTTATTAAGAACACGTATAGTAGTTTGGAAAAATTCGATCCAAGATCCGATGAGGGGATTTTTGTTGGATATTCTTCGCATAGCAAAGCCTACCGGATATACAACAAACGAACCTCAACGATCGAGGAATCGCTTCATGTGTCATTTAATGAAGGATTTGTTCCAACTAGAATTACTAATGATGATGACTCTATGGATGTCTTATGTGATTCAATTGGTAATTCTAACTCTAATGATTCTATTGATTCTATTGAGACTAACCCAACTAATGAAATTGTTGAGAATGTTCCTAGTGATCAATGTATTCCCAAACGGCTTCATACCATTCGTGACCATCCTCATGAGCAAGTCATTGGCAATATCCATGATAGTGTCAAGACGAGATCGCAAGTGAACTACTTCGCTCATTGTGCCTTTGCCTCCTCGATAGAGCCAAAGAATGTTAATGAAGCGTGCAAAGATGGTGCTTGGATCTTAGCCATGGAGGAGGAACTCATTCAATTCGAGAGGAATGAAGTTTGGGAGCTTGTTCCATTGCCATCGAAGAACCACACCGTCATAGGGACAAAGTGGATCTTCAAGAACAAAACTGACGAAAACCAAGTCGTCGTCCAGAACAAAGCTCGGTTAGTTGCTCAAGGCTACCGTCAAGAGGAAGGTATTGATTTCGAAGGATCCTTCGCTCCGGTAGCTAGATTAGAATCAATTAGATTATTATTGTCTTTTGCATGCCATAAGGATTTTAAATTATTTCAAATGGATGTTAAAAGTGCATTTTTAAATGGAGTTGTTGTTGAGGAAGTTTACGTTTCTCAACCTCCGGGTTTTATTAATGAAAAATTTCCAAATCATGTTTTTAAACTTAAGAAAGCACTTTACGGTCTGAGACAAGCTCCTCGAGCTTGGTATGATCGTTTAAAGAATTTTCTTTTGGAATTGGGTTTTAAAATGGGAGACGCTGATTCTACACTTTTTGTTAAGCATTCGAATAATGATATAATTTTAGTTCAAATATATGTTGATGATATCATTTTCGGTGCTACTAACTTTGCTCTTTGCGAAGAGTTTTCTAATGTGATGAAGGAACAATTTGAGATGAGCCACATGGGTGAGCTCAAATATTTCTTAGGTCTCCAAATTTGCCAAATGGACGATGCAATCTTCATCCACCAAACGAAGTATACGGTGGAGTTGCTAAAGCGATTTGGAATGGAGAGTGCCTCTGGGAAAAAGACTCCAATGAGCACGACTACGCATCTTGATAAGGATACGGGCGTAAGGATGTAGACATTCGTCTATATCGAGGTATGATAGGTAGTTTACTTTATCTTACCGCAAGTAGGCCAGATATTATGTTTACCGTATGCGTATGTGCTCGTTATCAGTCTCAACCTAAGGAGTCACACTTAGTAGCGGTAAAACGTATTTTCCGTTATCTAAGTTATACACTTGATTTTGGATTACTTTATCCAAAATCTAGCACATATGAGTTAATCTCATATAGTGATGCCGATTATGCGGGATGCAAATCCGACAGGAAAAGTACTGGTGGCACTTGCCATTTTATAAGAAATTCCATTGTCTCTTGGTTTTCCAAGAAGCAAAATTCCGTATCACTTTCAACCACCGAGGCGGAATACATTGCCGCCGGTGCCGCGTGTGCTCAAGTTCTTTGGATGAGACACACACTTAAAGACTTTGGTATAAACTGTGATACTTGCCCTATCATGGTTAACAACCAAAGTGCAATATGTCTTTCCAAGAACCCGGTACACCATTCCCGTTCGAAACACATAGATGTCCGACACCATTTCTTAGATGATCATGTTGCTAAAAAGGACATCATATTAGTGTACGTTGAAACCCAGAAGCAAATCGTCGATATTTTCACGAAACCCCTAAAGGAGGACTCCTTTGTGCGGTTACGTCGAGAATTGGGGATTATGGGTGAATCCGAGATATATGATTCATATTTTATTCAATATTCTTGCATGCTATTCTATTCGTTATATTTGCTCATGCTTGTAGTATTGAAATTTTCTGGATTTTTGTTGAATTTTCGGAATTTTCGCTCGATTTGTGCGTAATCGTCAAATTTCAGATTTTCGATGTTTAATGGGGTAGTATAATGATTAATGAGAGTATTTTGATGTTTCATCCAAGTGTGATTAGGAGAGAAATCAAATTTCATAGATTTTCAACTTTTGGACCTCTTTAGTCGGTTCATGTTCAGTGACCGACCGACTATATTGAGATCTAGTCGGTCAGTAAATGAACATAGACCGACTAATTCTTGTCAGTAAACTTGGGTTCAGTCACTGTTTTCAACTAGTCGGTTCAAGCTCATTGACCGACCGACTAGATCGTGATCTAGTCGGTCAGTGCTTGAACTGTGACCGACTAGTTGTGCCAGGGGCTGTTTTGTCTTTTCGAATTCCAGTCGATTAAATCCTCATCCGATCGACTTCTTTCGCATTTAGTCGATCGATCTCCAGCCAACACCCCCGACCCCCGCTCTGACCCTTCGACTTCCGGCCGTTTTCCGACCAAACCCGCCGTCGCCGACCGTAGCCCTCTCCTCCTAGGTGACTCTCCTCCCTCTCCTAGCTTCCTAGGGTTCGGATTTGCTCTCTAGGGTTAGTTTTTCAGCGGCTAGGGTTTCATTTCTAGTTGGTTTCGATTTCTAGGGTTTGTGCTTAGGGCTTCATTCCGATCTCTTGCGTCGTGTCGTGCCGCGCTTATGGCTCATACACGTATCCCGATCACTCCCTCTGGCCCTTCGCCCATGACCGTAGATTCGCCACCCTCGGACCCTCCACCTCTGAAATGCCGTTCGAAGCCTACCGAACCCTCTTCGTCTTCGCCTCCTCTTAAGCGTAAGAGGACGACGAAAGCGAAGCCCCGTACCCAACCCAAGCCTAAGCCCAAGCCCAAGCAACTTGTGTCTCCCTCTTCTTTCCATACTCCTACCGATTCCGATACCGAGTATAGACCCGAGCCTGAGACTCATAGGGAACCCACTCCTCCTACCCATCCTGAGTCTAGCTCCCGACCACGTACATCTACCCGTAAGCCTAAGGGAAAGGCTCCGATGCCGGTAGGTGGTGTCGATATCTCGTTGTGTCGTGACGACCCTTTGTGTCTCGCGGCTTACAACCGTATCGAACATTACCCACTGCTTCTGGAGCATTTCGTCCAGTTTAGTGACTTCCTAGGCCTCGCCGATCTTCTTTCGTCCTCCGGTCTTCTCGATTACCTTCGATATGACCCGAAGGCGAACCCTCGCCCCTACCCTCGCCTAGTAAAACTATTCTATGCCAATAGGATCCGGGGTCAGTACGATGCGACCCACTCTGTTGAGACGACTATTTTGGGGACTCCTATAGTCCTCACAGCAGAAATCTTAGGAGAGATTTTGGGTATCTCCTCGTCTGGCCTCCTCCCCTCAGACATTTCTGTTGATGATATCACCTCCCTTGATCAGGTCATCCTCTCTCAGATTTTCCACCAGATTCCTCCTGCCATGATTGGCGTACCCTCCAAATCCTTCAAGCCTAACGCCTGGGTCCTCAATTTGATTCTGAAGTCGTGCTTTCTTCCCAAGTACGGCTCCTCCTCTCTGCCGTCCCAGCCTTTCTTGAAGTTGATTTATGCTATTTTCATGGGGAGCTCGATTAACTGGGCTCGCATTATACTCGATAAGATGGACTCTTTCGAGTGTATTCGCAAGACCACGAAGTCGGCTCATATTCCTTTCCCGTGCCTCCTGACACTCGTTTTTCGCCACTTCCGTGTCACATTGCCTCCTGACGATGAGCGTCCACTTGGTCCTCCCCTGAACGCGACGGCCGTCAAGAAGTCTCTTACGGCGCTCCTTCACGTTCAGAGGACGACACCTTCAGCGTCAGCCTCTGCTTCTGCCTCAGATGCTCCATCTACCACTCTTACCGATGTCGTTCGTTTGATCCGTCGTTTGGAGTCTCGTCAGGCTCGCTCTGAGGAGATTCTCTGCCGTATCGCTCGACACCATGATATTGAGATCCCTCCGTCTTTTTCTGACGAGGATGAGTTGGATGAGGAGGATATTGAGGAGCTTTGTCGCGCTTCTACTCGTACCCCTGAGGGCACTTCTGGTGCTGCTTCTGTCTCTTCTGCTGGTGACCCCGAGAGTACACCTGTTGCCACCACACCTGCGGTGGATACTACCACTGGTGCTCCCGAGGCCACTACCGTCGCTGCTCCTGAGTTCGTCTCTTCTGCCGTGCCTGAGACTTCTGCCGTCGCTCCCGTTGACATTCCAGCTGATCCAGTTACCACCTCCGCTCCTGCTAAGCCTGCAGTTACTTCTGATCCTCCCGCTGCCTCTTGAGCTTCTTTGAGGCCTCTCCCGATACTCATTGGATGACATATCTAGTTGTGAGAGATGTTGGGTAGGATAGTGAGGGTGGTTATTTTTTGGATCATTTTGATGATGTTGTATGTTTTGTGTCCCTTTGATATCTGTGAGATATGATGCTGTATTTTGTGCCCCAATCGTTGGATCGATGTTTGGATATCAGTGATGTATATTTTTGATGTACTCTGGTTCATATTTATATATATATACATCGCAGTTGACATTTCATTCTATTGTGCACATTATATATGTTTTTATGTCTCTGATGTTTGATTTTGTCCCTCGACAAAAATGACTTGGTTTAATAGAAATTTCTTCTATGGTAACATAGAATTGTTTTCCATGCACTAAAATAACCAAGAATGTTGATATTGGAGAGTATATTCCATAACTCAATCCGTAAAATTGATTTGAGTTTTGATGATTTCGTTTTACGATTTTTGACTATGGTTTCATTGACACGCCTTAATTTTATTCGTATTTTTCTTTGGTGTCACTTGAACCGTCGTCGTTTTCTACGACTCCCGTGCTTTTATTTGAAGCCATTGTTGTTGTCGTTGATCTCCTCCCGCTCTTTTTGCTAATGCCAAAGGGGGAGAGATATAATAATAACGATGTGCTAAATGATAATTTAAAGCATTATTCCAAGAATCTAATTTGATATGTTAGATTCAGGGGGAGTTAAGATATATAAATGGATTTTGATATTTCAATAACCAACTTTTGGTATTTGAAATTTCAATAATCGATTCTCATTTAAATACTTTACTCGTCTGCTTGATGCGTATTCTTATTGTTTAATTTGGAATTAACGTGTCATCAATGCAGGGGGAGTAAGTAAATTTCATTTGAATTATTATTTTTGATTATTATTTATGTTGGTTTGTCATCACCAAAAAGGGGGAGAATGTTGGATATTGGACTCCCTGGATTTGGTTTTGGATGATGAACAAACATAAATATATCGTGAACTAACACTTTGTGAGCGCAGTTATGGAGATCATCGCCAAATTCATATGAATATCAATTACGACATCTCAAGACTACTCAAAGCGCGTGATCGTATGCCTAAAGCTTCGTTGAAGCTTATGGACCAATTTAGAAGTCATGAAGATTCGATTGAAGCTATTGAAGACGGTATCGTCAAGTTTTATTTATAGTCTTTAAGCTTCTTTCGTAGAATGTTAAGCCTTGAGTAGGTCTTACGGTTTAAATCTTCATAACGCTCATATCTTAGCTCTAGGACCTTAGTTGAAGTCCATACAATCTTCCCCGAAGCATCGCGCTTCGATCGGGACTTCTTGTGCATGTTAGTTGGTTCAAGAAGAAGAACTGACCGACTAGATGGTGATCTAGTCGGTCGGCAAAGCTTCTTGGACCGACTAGTTTTTGTCAGTCAATTCTAAGCTCTTTACTGTTTACAGTTAGTCGGTCTAAGTTGACTCACCGACCGACTAGTTTGTGAACTAGTCGGTCAGTGATGCTACTGTGACCGACTAGTTGAGCTTTCCCTGTACATGCAAATTTGAGCCTGAGCTACTGTTTATCTTTAGTCGGGCTGTGTTCATTGATCGACCGACTAGTTGATGAACTAGTCGGTCAACTTTCCTTCTTGGACCAACTAGTTGAGTTTTACTATACATGCCAATTTTCACTTGACTTACTATTTGTCGTTAGTTGGTCTATGCTCATTTGGCGACCGACTAGTTGATGAACTAGTCGGTCAACATTTGTTCTTGGACCGACTAAGTCAATTTGTGCTCAGACTTCAGTTTTATCTGTTAGTCGGTCTTAGTTGAGTAACCGACCGACTAGTTGTGAAACTAGTCGGTCAGCTACTCTTCTTGGACTGACTAGTTCCTTTTGTCTGTGCTTCAACCTTTTAGCTGTTCTTCGATTAGTCGGTATACGTTAATTGACCGACCAACTAGTTGATGAACTAGTCGGTCGGTGGTTGTTCTTTGACCGACTAGTTGAGTTCAGAAAAGAGTCGTTGGAGCATTTAATGACTCGAATTTCTTTCTCTCTCTCCTCTAACCTATATATACTTGATGGGCTGCATTCATTGCAGTCAAGGCTGATATTATTGCAAGTTTAGAGATCAAGAGAAATCATTCCAAGCTCATTCAAAGCTTTTTCATTCCATTCAATAATCTCTCTCCACTCTTACTTCCAAAGAGAGATTCATTGAGTGTGAAGCCTTCCAAGCCAAGTGCTTGATTCTAGGTCACCAACATCCCCATAGCTCTCCATCGCTGATCTACATCTTGGAGCTAGGGTTTGGTGCCACTTCTTCTTCCTCAAAATCATCCTTGCCCTAATTCGTAAGCATTACTCAAGGCATAGGTATTTTGTCGGTAAGAAGTTTCTATTTCATTTCAATTTCAATTGTAAGTTTCACTCTCGGTTGTGAGAGTGTGGTTGTGATCCCGGGTTGTGGGAGTCACAAATTACTTTGTGTATGATTTGACTTGTGGAGGTTTTTTTCACAAGTATTTCATAGTGGAAATCTTGAGTTAGGGTTTCTAACTCGAGTATCCGGAGGGGATCCGGGTGGTTGGGACGTAGGATCATTGAGAACAAGTCGGGGAGACTTGGGTGAATCCGAACCCAGTAATATCGTTGTTTGCGATTGTTTCATTGTTGTCTAACATTTACATTTCCGCATTTTCCGCATTGTTTGGTAGAGTTTGCAAGTAATTAGGAATTAGCCTCTTAATTATTTTAAAGTACAATTCACCCCCCCCCCCCCCTCTAGTACTTGTGCAGTAGCTTAGCAGGGCATTACAAACTTTGGATAGCAAAAATGATATGAAATGATGCGGTAAATGCATGTAAAATATGGACACATTAGGGATGGGCGACAGAGGTGAAATGCAGCTTGATCTTCAACTCGGAGCAGAAGTCCCTAAAGCCAGCGCTTTCGAATTACGTCCAGTTGTCTGTCACAATGGAACGAGAGATGCCAAACCAATAGACAATGGATTTCCAGACGAATTTTCTGACTTCCTTCCAAGTGATTCGGGATAGGGGCTCTGCCTCGATCCATTTAGTGAAATAGTCGATTACCACTATTATGAATTTCCTTGTCTGCTTGCTTGCTTGAATGGGCTGAGGATGTCCAATCCCCATTTCACAAAGGGTATTGGACTGACGATGTGGATCAGATCAGTTGGTGGGGCTGAGCTAATCCTTGAGAACTTCTGGCAAGTCGGACACTTCTGCACATACTCGACCGCATCCTTGAACATGGTCGGCCAGAAGTAACCCTACCTTACGGCCTTCAAGGCTATTGCTTTTCCTTTGTAATGGTTCCCATAATCTCCCTTGTGGATATATTGGACCATATAGAGAGCTTCCTGCAGGGCTAGACATTTGAGGTAGGGGAAGACGTTATACCTGGTCCATCGTCTTTTGTACAATGAACTGTCTAGCAGAACGAACTGGTAGGACTTTTGTTCTAGCTTTCGTGCCTCTACAGGGTCGGTCGTCTTCTCTCCCGTGTTTAGGTAACGGGTTATGGGATCCATCCAAGTGACCTCTTGGTCAATGCTCATCAGTTCTTGTTCCAGCATGATGGGGTGTCATAGATGTTGCACATACACCATTCGACCGAGTTTCGCGGGGAAGGATTACACGAGCTTCGAAAGGGCATCAGCCCGGTGATTCTTCGACATTGGTATATAGTTGATCTCTACTCGTCTGAACTTGACGAGCTTTGCTTTAGCAACTTGCATGTAGTTCTTCATTGTGTCCTCACGGGCCTCGAAACCCCCGTTCAATTGATGGATGACGAGATTGGAATCACTGAGTAGTTGGACCACATTCGCTCCTAGGGCTTGAGCCAATCGGAGCCCGTTGATGGCAGCTTCATACTCTGCTCCATTATTCATGGTTTGGAAACCAAATCAGAGGATATACTCGAATATGTTACCCGCTGATGTTTGGATAATTATTTCGGCCCCGCTTTCGATTTGATTGGCCGAACAGTCCACTTGTATGATCCACGTCCCCTCGTCTTCAATTGTATCGGTTGACAAATTGAGACCTATCGAGGGTGAAGAGGTGACATCGGGTTGTATGTTAGTAACATTTACATCTTCTGGTGGGTTATCATCGTAAGTGAGTTCGACAATGAATTCGGCAAGAGCTTGCCCTTTGATGGCGGTCCTTGGCTTACACTGGATGTCGAACTTGCTCAGCTCGACTCCCCACTTCTTCATTCTCCCCGAACGGTCCAGTCTTGCTCTAAGGGAGTATCGGTTGGGACCAAGATGGCATGTTCTTGGAAGTATAGTTGTAGCCTCCTCGCAGATTGGATCAATGTAAACGACATCTTCTTTATCCTCGAGTAATTTACTTCTGTGCCTCAGAGAACTTGGCTGACGTAGTAGATAGGTCGTTGCACTCCCAAGTCCTCCTTGACATGTTCCGAGCTTACGACCTCCATGGTAGCGGCCAGATAAATGATGAGTTGGTCATTCTTATCTAGTGTGGTCAGAAGCGATAGTCTGGAGAGGTACTCTTTTAACTCGGAGAAAGCCCTCTTGCAATCTACGTCCCATTCGATGACCCGCTTGCTGTTCGCGGTGGATTCTATCGCCTTTCTCAATACTTTGAAAAAAGGCAACGATCTCTCGGCTGACTTAGACAAGAACCGGCCCAAAGCGGCTATTCTCTCATTCAGTCTCTGGAGTTCTCTGATGGTTGAAGGCTCCTTCATAATCACGATCGCCATGATCTTGTCGGGGTTAGCCTCGATCCCTCGGCTCGTCAACATGAAACCAAGGAACTTTTTCGATCGAACACCAAAGGTACACTTGGCAGGGTTGAGCCGAAGGTTGTATCGTCAGATCTGTGCAAATGTCTCTCAGAGATCTGCAACGTGATTCGCCGGCTTCTTCGACTTAAACAGCATGTCATCAACGTAGACTTCTAGGTTTCGCCTAATTTGAGCTTCAAAGACTCCGTTCATCATACATTGGTATGTGGCCCCTGTGTTCTTCAATCCAAATTGCATTTTTGTATAACAGAAAATACCTCGATCGGTGATGAAAGAAGTCTTTTCTTCATCTTCCGGTGTCATTTAGACCTGGTTATAGCCTGAGAAAGTGTCCTTGAAGCTGAGGAGCTCATAAACCGAGGCATTGTTGACCAGATGGTCGATCTGGGTTAGGGGGAAGCTATTCTATGGACATGCTTTATTGAGATCGGTGAAGTCGATACACATTCCACATTTGTCGTTCTCCTTCTTCACCTTCACGACATTCGAGAGCCAATCAGGGTATTTTACCTCTTGAATGAAGCCTGCTCCCAGAATTTGGTCCACTTCCTCGGTTGCGGCCTTCATCTTTTCGCCCCCCATGTTCCTCTTCTTCTACTTCATGGGTTTGGAGGTCGGGTCGACTTCCAGCTTGTGGGATATTACCTCGGGGTCGATGCCGGGCATATCCCTTGGGGACCAGTCAAAAATGTCTGCATGCTCTCTCAAGAGAGCGATCAACTGCTCCATTAGGTTGAAAGTGAGCATTGACCCAATGGAAACAGTCTTTTCCTCTTCTTCAGAGATCCGGATATTCTCCGTCTCTTCGCCTGTTGCGGGTCGTTGATCCTAGCCTTTGGGATCGACTGGTTCTGCTTTCCCCACTCTTCTCAAAGCGGTGGATAGAGAGTAGCACGACCAGGCTTGCTTCTATTTTTCTCTCGCCTTCCCGACTCCATCAGGAGTTTGGAAGATCATTTGATGGAAGGTTGAGACCACCACTTCTGTAGCGTTGAGCAGTGGTCTGTCGATGATCCCATTGTATGTTGAAGTGATCTTTACCACTATGAAATTGATTATGCGAGTGACCTATCGTGGATGTGTACCTAGGGTCACCGGTAGGGTGATGCTGCCTCCTATTGGGACAGAATGTCCGATGAACCCTACAAGAGGCCCAAAACAAGGTCTCAACTCTGTTGAAGTCAACCTTATTCTCTTCAGTGTGGTAAGGAAAAGCACATCACACGAAGTTCCAGTGTCGACAAGTAATATCTTTACGGAGATATCGTTGATGGTGGCTGTGACAACGACGACATCATCATGTGGCAGTTTTACACCCTCTAGGTCTTCTTCTGAGAAGGATATAGGAGGTGTAGAATCTCTGGGATGCTTTCGCCCCACAGAAAGTGTCATCAACCTTCCGGCATAGGATCTTTGGAGCGAGGTTGATAGTTTCGGGTGTGGAGGTCCTCTCAGTATCATGATGAAAGAATTGATGCTGGGAGGTGCCAAGGCATCACCAGAGGGTATTGATGGGTGAGTCGACATGGTCGAGATGTTTTGTTGACATGGATGTCGACTAGGATATCCCATAGCCAGTGCCAAACTATTAAGGCCAAAAATGACAAAAACAGTTGTATGGCTGACGTGGACCCTTCCTGCTGAGTCGGTGCCTCGTCAACCGGTTGAGTGGGACCCTAGGTCGAAAGAACCAGGATCCTTGATGGATGATGGTTGACTTGCAATGCTCGATCGACCCTCGAGCGGTCCATTTATCGATCGATGGAGGCTGGGAAGCTCAGGAACGACCCACACTGAAGATCGAGACTCGGCGATCTGCACCACAAGGAAGCATCAGGGGGGTTGGATCTGGGTCCCGAACTAAATCCCCTCTGATGCTTAAGTTAGAATGTTAACTTAAGAAGAGAGGGAGCTTAGGTCAGCTGAGATCGACCCACGAAGGTTCGTCTCAGATCTGACGTCACAAGTTCTTTCTTGGAGAAAAGGTCAAATGGAATGAGTAGAGTCTATGTATTAGATCTCGTACCTTGGAAGTTAGAACCCTTTTACCATTGGCTTTTTATGTATTTATAGGCAGTTCTCTAATGATTGCGAGTAACTGTCTCTTATTGATTCGGACGGGATCTTCTCTGGGATTGGTGATAACGATTGCCCATTTACTCGGCCCCATTAACTCCCCCCAAGTTTCAACAGGAGCTTAACGGTCGAGTGAGTCATTCATTTGACTGGATATTACTCCGCCTTAATGACGGACTTCGGGTCATAGGCACAAAATGTGTTGGGTATCTAAACATTCTTTCATCATACGTACCCGTGCACTAACACCTATAGATCGAACACCTAGATCGAGAAGGAGGGAGATGGATTTTGACTGCTGCCCCTAGGGCAGTGGCCACCGGTTGCTTGCCCAATCACACGGTTGAAACCTTAAAAAATAATAATAACATCGACCGGTGGCACCTTTGCCACTGGCAGGCCCCTTAGACGTTGCCCCACTCTATGCCTTACCGCAGCCATGGCGGCTATGTCACGCCACTTCCCCTAGCAGTGGAAAAACCCTAAAACTAGTGTTTCGAAAAAAACAAAACCCATCTCCCCTCCTTGATGGTGGCCACTCTCCGCGGGCAGACCACCTCCCCCCCCCCCCCCCCCCCCCCCCGTGGCAGTGTGTCGTTGCCCCAAGAGACAACATCCGTCCCCTTTTGACTGCCGCCATAAAACAATAGTCCACCGCTGCCAACGTCAACGACTTCAACAAAAAAAATTTCCGATCACCAGCGGCCCCCTCGACCACCGGTGACATTATCACTGCCCTACAACAGCGTACAGCGGCCTCCCAGAGGCGGTGGCCCAAAAGCTGCCGCCTCCCACCCGCCTAGCGCGAGATGGCAGTAGGATCGACTGACATAATCCACCGCTCCCTCCACCATGGGCCTCAGCCCATCCAAAAACAAAAAAACTCTTTGCTAAGGGCCGAAGCCCACAGATCTACTGCATGCCATGGCCCATAGAAAAAAATAAAATAAAATAAGAAAATGGTTGCAGGCCAATGCCCACAGCCACAGCCACAGCCTGCGGGCTTTGGCCTGCAGGCCAAAAAATGGTAATGGAGCTGCCATAGCGAGTTGAAGTTTGCAGCCAGCCCCAAAGAAAAAAGAAGAAAGAAGAAGAAAAAAGAGAGAGAAAGGGGATTTTGGGCTGAAAAATAAAAAGAATATGGAGGGGAAATAAGTAAAAGTAAGAGATAATTGGGGGATAATTGGTGAATAAAAAGGGGACAAAACAGAAAAGTTAGTTATCTTCATAAATAAATTACATGAGGGCAATAGTTGAGTTTTATTTTTAATCTGAATTTGACCACCATGTGCACACTTCATTTCTAGCATATTATTCATCAATGATGCCTATGTTGGGGATCATATTAAAATGCCTTAATCACAATTATCTGCCACAAATTTTAGGATAAAATTTATGTTTATTTGTGCAAGTATTAACTTAATGATTATGAAGATCATGCGACTACTTTCCCGTTAGTTACCTAACATAACGGTGCATGACATCGCCATGTGGTCCAATTAATTATTAAGCATAAAATATGTTGATATATGTATCCTATAAATCTGTGATGGTTTGATGTGTGATAAACATGTTTCTGAGCACAAATTTTGCATGCATGACTATATTGTGGTTTTGGACCGACCTTTTAAGTCACAAATTTTATTTTTCCTACATTTTTCTTTTTGAAAGAAATTGTAGTGAGAAATAATATGTAATGCTCAAGACTGATGACCATATTCATGGAGGCGGAGGCCACCCCTGATGAAGAAAATTTTATGGGACCACGTGTGTTCCAAAGTTGTACGTTTCTTTTTCATTTATGTAAAATGGACTGTATATTTGGACTTTGGGACATTATCTTTTTATGTGGTGACTGGCCGATACACGCAATTAGCTTATTCATTTAAAATTTACTCTGCATGACATAATTCTTTTATGTATTGTTAATTCATGCATAATTATGCTTTTTTGATAATGGAAAAAATCTTAAGCGTCGATTTCGAAATTCTGGATGCATCAAGGAAGAATTATCTAAGCTGGCAGCTAGATGTCCAATTCCACCTGTGAGCTCAATCCTTTATAGCCACAGTAATAAAAGATAGCTCTGCAACAGACATTGAAAAAGCAAAAGCTATAATATATATTCGTCACCATGTGGACAAGACCTTAAAAGCTGAATACCGTACGGATGAAGATCCATTAGAGCTACAGACTGTGCTTGACGATAGGTGTTGTCCTCGAAATTTATACCACAAGTGCACCATGATATTATAGCGCTATATGGATAGTTCACTGGGAGGCAGTTGTTGAGTACGAGTTTGGTTCAATGTTTATTAGCTACGTGATCGATTGTGTAAGAAGTATGAAGTGCAGCGGAAAATATCAATATGGAAAAGCTCTAGACCTGAGGTTTTACCGCTATTAAATTTAAACTAGGATTAATGTTAATCCCATTTTATACCCCTTTTTTTGTTTCTTTCCTCTTATATTTTCTGCATTTACCCCATATCAGCATCACTGTTTTCCCTGTTTTTACTTATTTTTATCCATTTGATACCATGGGTATGTTATTTGTGCATTCCAGGGAATTTAAGCTCAAACAATGTCAATCCGTGATTTATAAATCTTGGGAAAGAATATGTCGGAGATTTGAGAAGATCGGAGCTAAAGGAGTGAAGATACGAGCTGAGGAGCTGACATCACGGATGTGCGTGCCTGTGCACGTTCGTGCCTTATTATATGGCCAAAGGGGAAACTACAGCAGATTACACGGCCATGCTAACATCTTGCGTGGTCGTGCTTAATTCCCTGCAGAGTGGCAGCAAAGTCGTCGGCAGCACTGGCATCTCGCACGGCTATGACGTGCCCGTGCTGTATGGAGCAGATTTGGACCTGAGGAAGATCGACACGGCGTCGTTGGCATGTAGTAAGGCCGTGCTCGTAGCATCGGTGCTTCCATGCCTTGGGCTTCTTTGCAGCTGCATGGCCATGCAGTTTGCGACACGGCCGGGACGTGTGTTTATATTTTATATATTCACGCACGTCTTCTCCGTAATTTCCCGTCGTTTTTCGTTGTTTCGAATCCGTTCCTTTGTGTTTTTAGTTCCTTTTTACTTTCGTTGTGTTCGTGTACTTTTGCAGGATATTGCTAGCGCAGGAGACATACAAAGCCAACATCATGAGTCCCCGGAGCAACGGGAGGTGTCGCACGAGGCCCTGAGAGCCAATCGTCAAGATAAACCATGTATCAGCTCTCAACTGGTCGGGTAGACAGATCCACCCGATCGGTTCATGCGGCCATATCAGTCCCGAGGAAGAGGCAACTCCACCTGATCGGTTCAGTGATCGGGTGGATATGACACAGAACGCTGTTTTGAGAGCCAAAGTTCACCCGATCGGTTGACTTGTCTACCGATTGGGTCACATATAGCTGATGCTTCCCATGCTCGAGAATTCGAAGACTCACCCGATCGGTTCAGCGATCGGGTGAGATTTATCAGAAGCTGAAGACCAAATTTCACATCGTTTCACCCGATGGGGTGAAGTCTCACCCGATTGGGTGAATGACTATTTTTGTCTTTTAGTGGGAATATTCCCTGGCATCTTGCCAAATTGTATAAATAGAGCTAGGTTTTCCCAGAAACATAATCCCCATTTTAAAGCTGTTTTTAGGGATTTTTGGCTGCCCTGAATTAAACTCTATTTGTAAGTTCTTTGATCGTTCTTATATTTTAATATTGCGTTTATACTTCTCTTTGCTAGGGTAATCTATTGCATGATTTACATTCTTATAGCTATAACCTGTTTTACTGCATCTCATACCATGATTAGTGAGTAGTTCTCCAATTTGGGACATTGGCGAAAGACCCTTCGTGGGTTCTCCCTAGAACGGCCATAGGATTAGGTATCCGATAGGATATAGCGATTTTGATGGTTACGCGGGGGCATTTCATTGTCATCGACGAGAGAAAGATCGCCTTTGACCGTTGGGCCAAGGGGAAATAAAACGGGAGTTTGATTCTCTAGCCATAGCTCCCCCCTAGCGTAGACATTGATTCCTCGCACGTCAGAACGGCTTGGATGAAATGTCGGGAGCAATCGTTGCAAGCTTAGTGCTTCCGGAGTCGGGCTGTGTTAGACATGGGAATTCCCACCGTCCGAACCCAGTTAGATCCAGCATATCATCCTGGGCATCGACAGGAATATCGGGCCCATGGGATGCTAGGTACAACTATTAGAGGTAACGTCTCACCGCTAAACCCCAGAATCCGATCATATTCCTATCCTTCGGTCGTAATAGTGAGAACTCATGATAGGACGGAAACCAAAGTCCTAGGTTACTTTTTTATCTCTTATATCTTTTCTATTAATCTACTATTGTGACAACCACCCAGAGAATAGGCTAGCTCACCCACCGGGGTGATCCAGTTCCCAAATGTTCACGAGCACAACACACACCTCCCCGTGATCGACCCCCGAGCCACACTTAGACACCGTGCGCTTACGGTTTACAAATTCTAATCCTAGTATCCCCGTGAAAATTTTCACATTCTACACGTTCGTTTTTATTTTTATTTTTATTTTTACTTTTATTTTTATTTTTTTGTTTTTATTTCATATCATACCATATGTGCTTCACAGTATATCTTGATTTTTCATGCGCAGGAACTCGAGGAGTCTTGACGACTTAGTTCCTTTGGACCCCGAGATCAATGCCACCCTGAGGCATTTGAACGCAGAAAGAAGAAGAAGAGAAGAATTTACCACCATGGCAAGAAATACACTCCTCCAAAGTCCTTGCTCGAATACTCGATGCCGTTTATTGGGTCTACATCCAGCATTCAACATCCGGCCATTACGACCGGAAACTTTAAGCTGAAGCCATCACTTATGGCTTGGGTCCAACAAGACCAATTTTCTGGAGCTCCCATGGAGAATCCAATCGAGCACTTGGACTCTTTTTTGGAGAAGTGCGAGACATTCAAGATCAATGGCGTATCAATCGAGGCTATTTAGTTAAGATTATTCTCATTCTCTCTACGGAATAAAGAAAAGTAATGGCTGAGGGGGAAGGACCCCAACACGTTCACAACCTGGGAGCGGCTTTTGAACACATTCCTGAACAAGTTCTTTCCTCCGGGGAAGACGACAAAGCTAAGAAGCGAAATATCCTCTTTCTCCCAGGCTAGCCATGGGTCGCTACATGAAGCGTGGGTGAGGTACAAGGAAATGCAGAGGAAATGTCCTCACCAGGAGCTCCCCCGCTGGCAGTTCATCAACCTATTTTATAATGGACTGAGGGACGATTTGAAGTCCTTTATGGATGCCTCAGTGGGTGGATCTTTCATGTCAAGAAATGAAGTGGATGCTAGAACTATCTTGGAGAACATGGCATCCAACAACGAGAGGTGGAGTGATGAGCGTGCTACACCAAAAGCTGGTGGAATGCATCGGGTTGAGGAAGTGGACAAGCTATCAAGCAAATTCGATTCTCTTTCCACTCAAATTTCAGCTTTTATGGTTAGAGCCGGTGCCGCTAACCCACAGCAAGTAGCGGCCGTGGAAACTGAAGTGATAGGAGACTTCGATGTTGGAGAGATTTCGGCACTTGTGGATCAAGCAAGTGCCCTATTTTATAATCCTATTGGAAATGCGCCCTATCCATCGAGAACAAATTCTAATCCTGGATATTCTCCCAACAATCGGAATCATCCAAATTTTAGCTACAAGGCACCCTAACAACAATTTCAGCAACCGCCTCGGTAACAACAATATCAGCCTCCTCTGCCTCAACAAATGTATCAACAGTTCCCTCCTCGACATCAGCAACCTCCACCCCAACAACAACAGTACAATCAACAATAACGAGTGGTCTCTCCGATTGAGAACCTCCTGGCTCAGTACATTTCGAATCAGGAGAAGATCACTCAACAACTACAGCTTTGGGTTGAAATCCTTGGCGGACCAAGTGACCCAGTTGGGGTTACAAGTAGCCAACCTCCAAAAGGCGCAAGGACAACTGCCGGGTCAACAGGAGGTGAACCCTAGGGGACCAAGCCAAACCTTAGCCTTGACACACAGTCATGCGAATGTCTCTGTCATTGTTCTGAGGAGTGGAAAGAAGATTCTGGCACGGGAGGCCGAGAAGGATAATGAAGTACCATTTGTCTATGAGAAACCGAATATGGAAATGAACGACAATGGAGCTTCAACATCGAGCCATGTGACTCCGGAGGGAGATTCTGAGAAGATGAAGAAGAATGAGGGCGACGACTTGAGGGTTTTCATCCTTCAGTACCATTTCCGTAGTGGCATGACAAGGCCAAAATTGATGAAAAGTATGGCAGGTTCTTTGAGATGGTGAAGGACCTAAGTCTTCAGATCCCATTTCTAGAAGCGATTGAGACTATTCCCTCGTACGCGAAATTTCTTAAGGATCTGGTGACGAAGGGGACAAGAAAGGAAAAAGTGGTCCTTACGGCAGAATGTAGCACCCTGATTTAACGAGCCAATCCGCCGAAGCTTAAGGACCCGGGAAGTTTTTCGATTCCGTGCTCTATAGGAGAAGTATCTATAAATAGAGCGCTTGTTGATTTGGGAGCAAGTGTATGTTTGATTCCCATCTCGCTCTACAGAAGGATCAATATGGGTGAACTGGAACCTAGGGGGATGACCCTGCATCTAGCAGATATATCCGTCAAGTACCCCGTGGGGGTCATCGACGACCTACCAGTAAATGTCCGTGGTGTACGTATGCCGGTGGGTGATGGATATGCCCGAGGATAATCACACTCCGATTATTCTCGGTAGACCTTTTATGCCAACCGCCGGTGTGCTCATCGACGTAAAGAAGGAAAAATTGTCCTTACACGTCGGTGATCAAACGGTGGAATTTGACTTGGCGCTGTCCATGAAGCTACCACCCAAGGAATCCAAATGCAACCTTCTGGAGATTGAAGAAGAGAGAGTTAATGAAGCAGGAGCATAGGAAGTTCTTTCTAGGAACCCCCTGAAGACTTGGATGGAATCGAGGAGCACACTAGGCTGGACGGAGAGAAAATTCTTGAGCCAGAATGTGTCCCCCAGTCAACACCCCCTGGACTTAGGAAGAATGCTCGGATAAAGAGCAAGGGGAAAGAGCCTTTGATGCTCACTGCTGACGAAGTTTGAATTTTGAAGAGAGTGGCGAGTGTCGCCAGCACAAAGGAGAAGCCCTCGGATATCACCAGTGGGGGAGTTATTGAGACCATCCATTTGTCGCCGCTGTCAACAACCAGAATTTCTGTCCTAACCGCTGAGAGGACGCCAACTGTTAAGCGTCACCCATTCAAGCCATCCTGAATATCATATCGGGAGTCGAGCAAACGACTATACAAAATAGCGCTTCATGGGAGGTAACCCATGTCCTAAACTTCTGTTGGTTTTTATTAGGATTAGTTTATTAATTTTTGTGAATAAATACTGCTGTGGGGATTTTTGTTGGGACACTTAGAGGATTTATACTTTTTGTGCAATTGATATCCCTGATCTCCGCCGGAACCATGCCCCTGACTCTGATGAAGCCCGATCCAAGCCCTTGCTCCCTCCTCCTAGGCACCCTACGTGCCATCAACGTCGAAGGAACAGCATGACGTGCTTCCCACTCCTCTGGCCAAACCATCGTCTCCTCCGCTGCTGCTGCACTCCCACTCCCAGGCTCTCTAAAGTTTCCAGCTGCGTTCGAATTAAAAGCTGAAGAACCAAAAGAATCCATTGATAGATCAAGAAAATACATAGATAAGAAGAAGATCAACGGAGCTCTGATGAAGTAATGATCGATGGCGAGAACTCTGAATATTATTGAATATTGCATATTTTAGCCCTATAATCATTCCCTTTTATGCATATAACTCATTGAATCATGCTATCTTGACTAAATTTGCTTTAATTCATCATCTTTTAATCATCTGATTTTATTTTGGTACAATTTCACTCTCCAAAGCTTTATAAACATGAATTGCATTTTTACATATTTTTTCTGGATTTTTCAGGAGTCTCGAAGGGGACAAAATCAAGTAAATGAAGAAGTGAACCTGGAGCCAGTACAGTCGACTGCCCTTACAACGGCAGTCTCCTGTCCTCTCAAAGACCTGCCTGTAGAAAACTGGAGTGCAACACAGTTGCCTACAGAAGGATTGACAGGCGCATGTACGATTGTGTAGGCGCATGTTCTTTCAACAACAGTCGCATGTTTTATCTTTTCCTGAAGGTTGGAAAAAACCAACTTACTGTCGATTTGACCACTGCTGCAGTAGGTGCCTAGAGTACAAAAGACAGGCGCCTGTGCCATCCATATTCTCCTGTGAAATTTACGGCAGTCGCCTGCCTGGAGAGCCCCCAGATTTCCCAAGCTTCACACTTGCCGCACAGGCGCCTGCCTGAACAACAACAGGCGCCTATCACCCGGCACCTGATAGTTGTTCGACAGGCGCCTGTCCGTGTTTTTCTGTCAAATCAGGGTTGCAAGTTTGGGTTTCTCTTAACCCGATTTTCATCTGTTTAATGTGAGCCCTTGGATGCGGTTTTGGGTGGTTGAGATGTGAACCCTAGGGGGTATAAAACCCCATTATTCAGCTGTAATTAAGGACTCTGCACTATTAGCTTCAAATACTTTTCCATTTTTAAGGTTCTCTCTCTTTGTTTTAGATTAGGGTTTTGTATAGTTTTTGGGAGATTTCTGCCCCCATTTTCTGGAATCTGATAGAGGAGGAGAAGAGCTTCCATTTGGTGATATCTTTCTTAATCCTTGTCTTGTATTTCATTTTGTCTCATTCCCTATGTATGAACTTATGTATATGAATGCAATGGTGAATATTTTTACTCTCATGTGTATCTAATCTCTTTGTGTGTTGGTTTGTGATGTAGTTAGGATTTGTATGATTTGCTTTCAATCATCCATGGCATAGAATTGTGTAGCTATTGCATTGATTGATTTCATATCTTTTCATCATGCATTATCCGTTGACGGATCCAATGAGGATGATATGCCATAAGGCATTATCTATGTGCATATACCCGTAGAGGGGCCTGCAAGGTGTTAAACCGCGACGTTTAACTAATTATGCTTTATACATGAAATCATCAATCCAATAACTACACTTGATGCCAACACGTTGATTTGATCTCCAAGATAACATCATCCGGTTGTGTGGCCTGAACGTGTTTGGTTTTATTCCCAATAGGGAAATCTTCCGATTTCACATACCTTGACATGGATGTGGAGTTGAGTCATCAATTGGAGATTGAATAGCTAAGCCATACTCCTTAATGAAACCACAATCCACACACACTCCTCTCATTTGCATCCCAACCATTATTTTGCTTGTCTATTTCTTGTTCTTTTTGGTAACCATCACACACCCCCTTTGAACCAAATCATCGCTTTCGAAAGGTGGTTTTGTCTCTCACCCTCTCACATCTTTGTTAACCTGAAGATAGCATGAACGCGGATGAGTTGTCCCTGTTATCCGACCCTTGGCTCGCCAGGAATTACTACTTGACGACCTCTTATCCTTGTGAGTAGTGAGCATCTTTTTGCGACGCGTCAAATTTTTGGGGTCGTTGCTGAGGACAACAGTTTTGCATTTCATACTAACTTTAGGTTACTTGGATGGTTTGTGAGATTCGTCCAACTTCCTTGTGAATATTCTTTGTATATCCACTTTTATTTTATCTTTTGGTTTGTCAGCCTTATATAAAACAATGTCCGACAAACAAAAACACTTCACGTGGCCCAAACATGACATTGAGAGGCACATATATATGCCACCGATGAGTATTTCAGATTCTTGCATTATATTAAAATGTGATGCTCACTCATTTGAGATTAAACCAAAAACAATTCAACTCTTACTTCTTACCTACCACAGTTTACAAAATGAGCACCCTTATGAATACTTGAGAACTTTTATTGAGGTGTGTTCCGTATGCCTAAATGGAAAAATTAGTCCTGATGCAGTATATCTTAAACTTTTTCCATTTTCTCTAAAAGATAAGGCTAAACATTGGTTGAACGCTCTAAAGCATATATCTATTTCTACTTGATCTGAGTTGCAATCCGAATTCCTAAAGAAATTTTTTCCATTGTGCAGGACTCAAACCTTAAAGAAGTAAATCATGAACTTCAACCAATGCGATAATGAAACTTTTGACCAAGCGTGGGAAAGATTCAAAGATTTACTTTTGGAATGCCCACATCATGGTTTTGATCAATGCCGAACTATTGCCTTCTTTTATGATGGACTTCTTCCATCATCAAAACAAAAAATGGAGGTGATGTGCAATGGTTTGTTCTTTGATAAAACACCAAGTGATGCTTGGCAATATCTCAAAGAGACGGCGGAGCACATGCGAAGTGGGGGGTGGTTCCAAAACATAAAATTGAGGTGAACACGATGAATGGTGTTGAATCACTTGAGGAGCGAGTGGAAAATGAAGTAACGATAAGAATGCAAGAGATCAATTTGATGGCGGTGAACACGGTTGATCAACAAAGCCAAGTGGAACATGACAACCAAATACATTTGCAATCACTCACCGCCACACTCCAACAAATGATGAACTTCCAACAATTGCAACAACGACAAATTCAATAACTCACAGAGAATGTTGCGAGCTTGATGGCTACATTAGGAAGGGTAAATTCATTCCACAATAAATTTTTGACCCTAATGTTAGCCAATCTTCTCTTTCAGGAAATGACTTCAACCATTGCCATGCAGTTACCACGCTACGAAGTGGAAGAGAAATTGCCAAGCCAAATCATCTTTTGATCACGCTCGAAATTGAGGTGGAGGATGAGGAGCATGTACAATATGAGGTGCCCGAGGAAAATTCAAGCAAAGGCATAAAGTCAAAGACAACGAGAATTGAAGAGTCCAATGCTTCCAACCCTCAAGCACCATATCCATATAGGCTCCTTCCTCCAAATAAAGATAAGTGCCAAGATGAAATTCGAGAAAATTTTCAAAAATGTCATATTAATATACCACTTCTCAATGCTATTAACCAAATAACTGCTTATGCTAAATTTATTAAGGACATTTGCACTATGAAAAGAAAACTAAGTTCTAAGAAAGAGGCCTTCATTACACAGCAGGTTAGCACAATTTTTCATCAGGACATCCCATCCAAATTCAAGGATCCTGGCTCACGCACTATTCGTTGTACCATTGGTACTACAAACATCGAGCATGACATCCTTGATCTTGGGTCTAGTGTCAATTTATTGCCATTCCATGTTTACAAGCAATTGGGTCTTGGAGAATTGAAGGCCACACCCACCATTCTCTAACTTGCTGATAAATTTGTGAAAATTCATTGGGGTTGTGTTGAGGACGTTCTTGTAAAAGTGGACAAATTTTTTTTCCCGTGGGCTTCATAGTTTTAGATATTCAAGGACCCCAAATTGCTACTCCTCTCCCCATTATCTTAGGAAGGCCATTCCTTGCCACTTGTGATGCCATCATTTATTTGTAGGAATGGCCAACTTAAGATCTCTTTTGGCAACATGACAAAAGACTTGAATATTTTTAATAGATGTCATTTGCCAAAAGAAATGGAGGAGAGTGAGGTAAACATGGTACACATTTCTGGTGATGAAAATTTTGAGCTTATTCATGAACATTCCGTGAATAATTTTGACTCTCTTGTTGCAAATGTTGATCATATTCCCTTTTTACAGGAGATTGGAGATACACATCACCTTGGCAAAAGAAGATTAATTGATGTGCTCTCCCATAGATAGAGTTATGGACCGGAACTTTCAAGAAGGGATCCATTTCCAGACGCCAAATGATAAGATGGATGGGTTGGCCACGAAAGACAAGCACCATTTAGATGGGGCTATTGCTGGAAGACTCCGTTAATCTTAACGCCATTTTGTTCCTGGCTTGTGGAGCATTTTTGAAGATCTTGAAGGAGATTGAGGATTGGAGTTTTCCAATCGATCCGGGCAATGCTTTAAGTATCATCCAAAGCCTTGCATTGTGGAGGAACACCATGAGGATTATGGATTCACTTCCGAGTGACAATAACAAGGTGTATTCCTTATATCACTTAGTATAATTAGCTATAAATAAATCTTTGCTTTAGTATCTTTCCTTTCGCATACCCTAATAATTGTCCATATTCCTTATCTCCTTTCCAAACATTGTGGGCAATGTCCATTTCTAGTTGGGGGGTGTGATTAGGATATGCGAAGCTTTGAAAAAGTTTTAGTCTTTCGTATATATATAAAATAAATGAGACAAATTGAAAAGTTTCATATTTGTAGATTATCACCCAAAAGCATGGTTTTTGTCTCTCTCCATTTCATATTAGAGTTTTGTTTAGTCCTCTAATATCAATGTAGTGAGATTTTCCAAAACACCATGTTCGACATCTACTTTTGAAATGGATTCTCCCATCCTTTTGTGTGTTGTAACCCTATGTGTTAGGGCAATTACATGTTTTTTCGTTGGTTTTGTACTCAACCCCATAGCTAGAAGCTCACGATGTCTACTACCCATATGAGACCCCTTTGGGATGTAAATGCCTTAGTATTTGCAACCAAGTGGTTAAGTCTTAGAAGTTTTAAAAATTCAAGCTAGATTTTGATCACTCCGTATTTTACAATTTTTTCCCGCATATTTGCATGCCATTTAGATCGCTCAAATCATGTTTTTCACGATATATCGACGATATTGCGATACTTTTCACGATTTGTTGTTTTTGTCGTACTTCAGGAGATTTGGAGCGATATTGGAGTGATTCCGAGATACACCCTCTCCGGAGTGTCACCGACGACTTCCCTAGAGGGTATTTTGTTATTGGAGAGGAGCGGAAGAAGAAAGAATGTCGTAGGAGCGACGAGGAGGCAAAAACAAGCTGTTTGGGCATTTTCAGTGTCTCACTCGGCCGAGTGAAGGAGTCACTCGGCCGAGCACAGAGATCTACTCGGCCGGCCAGATCGGACACGCAGCAAAGCTTATTTCAGCGCGCACTCGGCCAAGCATCAGAAGCCCACTCGGCCGAGTGACGTATTCCGTCCGCCCGAGTTGCACTCAGACGACGCCCCTCAAAAAGAGCCAACTTACTGTTTTTCGTCAGTCTGAGCAGCAGAAGACCCACTCGGCCACGTGGCAATTGCCGACCGCCCGAGTGAAGATCAGCCCATCGACCGAGTGACGACAACTCACTCGGCCGAGTGACCCCCGAAGTGAAGACCCCCGAAGACCCGAACTTACTGTAAAATTTCAGGGTTTCTCACTCGGCCGAGTGACATTTGTCACTCGGCCGAGTGCGACTATCGCCTGTAGCGGAAAACTCGAAATTAGAGAGGCGCAGGGGCATTTTGGTCAGGGTTTTTTGGGCAGTTTTGGGGGGTATTTAACCCCTGATTCTAACCTAGGTTAGAGAGCTTTTTCCCTTACTTTTTGCAGCTTTTTAGATTAAACTTTTTAGCTTTTGATTTTTGTGATTGGAGAGGAGAGAAAAGTTTATTTTTGTTGGATTCTTGGAGAACTCTATTGGTTTGTCTCCCTCTTCATTAAAAATCTCATTTTTATTGCTTATTTGAATATTGCCATGAATTCTATTGCTATTTCAATTGATTATTTTTGCATTTGTGATATGATTTGTGAGTAGTCCTAACGTCTTGGGGCGTGGGGATGAACCATACGAGCCCAATTTCCGATTTGTGATGATTTGGTAGAACTATTGCTAGAATTGCTATTAGGGTTAGTTTGGGATCGATTTATTACGGATAGCTAGGTGTTCATATCGATTGGGATTTGCAAGAGATTGGATCCAAATTCGATAGGAAACCCTAGAAATCCGAATTGGGTTGAAATCGAGTTTCCGTAGTATCGGTTTGCAAGAGATTGGACCGATACTAGGGTTCTCGGTTGCAATTCCATACCGATACCCGTTTGAAAGAGATTGGACGGGTAGGAACTATCCCAACCTAGGTCGTGGCCCGAGTTTGCACGAGAGTGGGCTCGGGACGTGATTGGACGATGATGTTGATCCTAATGCTAGCTTGCCTAGGTTAGGGTTTGCAAGAGATTGGACCCAAACCTAGGTTAGCTATAGACCGGCAACAGCGCGAGAGCGTGAGCTAGGTTTTACATTCAGTTGCAACTAGTTCATCCGAAATTCTACCCTGGCAATTGTGATACCAATGAATCACATTGACGAGATACGGTGAGTAGCGGGGATTCCCTATTCCCTAGGCGTCTTTATTTGATTGTATATCTCCATACTTTGTCTGACGATTGTGACAGGATCGCCGAAAGGAAAATTCCCTCTTTTCTGTTCCTATAGCCAGGTTGTTCGGAGAAGGCACTGTCATACGTCCTCCATGTGTTCGATACCCGCTCGCCGCTACACCGTGCGCTTGCGGTAAAACTACAATCGTTCTCTGGGTGTATATCCGGGGCCGACCAAGTTTTCGGTCGTGCTCTAGGGTTGCATTTTGGAGCGATCAAGTTTTCTGTTGGGTGCCAATTTGTCACAATTAGGTTGATTAGACTACGAAAAAAAACTAACAAAAGGAAATTTTCACCCCCGCCACCATTATTATCATTTCTATATTCTTTTGTGCCACTGATATCTTTTCTCCAGGTATTTATCTTTGTTGATCAGGTGCTATGGATTATACTACGTGGACCACAGGTTTTGATCAAAGTGCTCAGATGGGAGATTACTATTTTGATCAGAGTGCTCAGATGGGAGAATACTTTTTTGAGGAGATGCACTGGCCCGAGCTTGATGAGAGACAAAGGATCTTTTTTGATGAGATGCATGCACACCAGGTTGAAATGCAAGCTGGGCTTGAAAAGAGTAACCTTCTATTGGAATGGGTGAAGAGGCAACTTGAAATGAATGCACTCATGTTTAAGGTTGCGATGATTCCCAAAGATATCAGTTCTGTTCCTTCATCTTATGGGCAAGAAGCATCTCCAATCATATTACCAGAGCCAGAATGTGCCGCCGTCGATCCCATATCCTACAATACAGCTGTTGCATATGAAGAGTGGATTGACGAAGGTACAGTGGAGGAAGCAGAAATTGAGCCACCAGCGCAGCCAGAGGAGGATGGATTTCAGAGATTATTGGAGGGTCTCTTGGAGTCAGTGAGGTTCACCGGTTCAGAGAGAATTACAGCAGGCTATGCATTTGAGCTACAATTTGCAGATTTTGTTATGAACCGTGTTTCAGCTGCAGGAACAATTGAGGAGGACATCCATGTCAGTCTTGAGGGGGATAGACTATATTTTCGGATTGCTTGCGGGCATTCCCCTCCACATAATACATCCCCACAAGCTGACACACTTGAGCAGCCAACATCTCCATTCCAGAGAGAGCCCACATTGATAGTTGATGAGAAGGCAAAGGAGCACACTGTCGAGCCAGAGCATATTGACGAGGAGGCCTCACATGCAGAGCCCGAGCATGCTTTTGAGGAGGCCTTACATACAGAGCCAGAGCTTATCATCAAGGAGGTCGTACATCGGGACGAGGACATAGCCATTCATAAGGATCTCGAGCACTATTCTCCTCCATTAGAGCTCCCGCAGCCACCTCATCCTTCCACTGACGTCGAGGACTATCCCACAGAGCTTACTGCTCCCACTCAGGGAGATATTTTTACCCATTCCATTTCTGAATCATGTATTCCATTAGATGTTTACTTTGATTCAAATATTTTTGACACGTCATACCTTTTACAGTGCACGTACGATTATGGATCGGAGGTATGCTTGGACGTGTCACAGTTTGACAAGCCTATCGAAGAGGTCCACACCTATGATCCAGATTTACATGAGCAGCTGAGAGAGGACACCATGGAGATAGCTATCAAAGAACAAGAGGATATTGAATTATTTCCAGGGAAGTATCGTCCACCACTATTTATTTCATATATTTCTATAGACGATCCTCTTTGGAATACTTTTATTATGAGGGTGAAATTTTTGCAGCGAACTGATGCATCCTATTCTTTGCAGGGTATAGGTGGAGTCCTTGTGAGAATGCTGGAGGATGCATTGCTGGATTTCGTTGGAGTCCGTGGACACATGCATCTGGCAGAGCCACGGAAAGAGCAGTTGGAGCAATTGCCTGCACCGGCAAAGATACTGGATCCGCCTTTTGCTATAGGTGATATCAATCCAGTAGTGTAGAAATTTTTATGCTTTAAATAAACTCGAATCCTCTCGACAGCGAGAGGACCGTATAGATTTGCTTTAATAAATATCACCTCATATGACGGCAACAAAAATCTTTTACACCCCAAACCCATTATATATATTAATTCCCCTCTCCATATTTTGATACGCCACATCCTTTTTGCTCACCACATTCGAGCATTTCTTTCAAGTGAAACCTTACTTTCTTATTCGTTTGACTTGAGCACGCTTTGCAAAGCCGTGACATTTTCGATCGAGTCATTTGAATAGGATTGTTTGGTATAAGCTTGGGGGAAAGCGCTCTCATGCATCATTGTATGTGCATGTAGTTGCATTAGGATTTCATGTCATCCATTTCATCATTTTTCATTCACCCCCTTATTATTATCGTTGTTCCTTATATTCTTTTATTATGATCACATTGAGGACAATGTGAAGTTTAAGCTTGGGGGAGTGCATTTCCATGCCATTTAGATGCATTAGTTGCATTTTTACTTATTTTAGGGTTTTTTAAATTTTTCAAAATTTTGCATCATCTTTTTGAATTTTCCATCTTATTTTCCTTTTATGTGTGTTCATGCATCATATTGTGTGCTTGTTTTTCTTTTCTTTCCTCTCTTTTATCTTTTCTTATTTCTTTATTTTCCTTTCTCTTCTTTTGCTAGATGCGTTCCTTATGATGATATCTCTTATTGCTTTAGCAACCATCACGATGCTTATTATTCCTTGCCATGCTACTTAGCATATTCCATAGTCTTACTATTCACATGTGCTTGCTTATCATTTCTTTTAATGATTCATCTACATGAATGCATGATATTAATTGAAGCTGAATGTATGGATTAGTGTTTGGTATGCTTTTGTTGGGAATGCACCAAGATTCACGCATCATTAGTATATCTGAAGCATCAATTTTATTGTCCTATTCACCTTCTGTTGCATGCTTGATATGGTTGTAGACTTTACCGCTTGACTTCACTTTTTATTGAGATGATTGAGAATATCCATGCTTACATATGAGTTTTAGTTGATGTATTATCTTATTGAACCGTTCGTGCACACCTTAGAGTGAACCGAGTGTTACATTATTTCTTTCTCCACATATATCTTTTTATTCTCTACATGTCACTTGAGTTCACCTCCTAAAGCTACTTATATCGCATCTATTTCCCAAAAATCCCCACAAAAGAAAAGTTAGCTCCAAAAAGTCCAAAAAGCCAAAAAGGAGCCACAATCCAAAAATACAAATCAAATTGCTCCTACAAAAATCCAAGAAGAAAAATGAGAAACAAAGTCCAAAAGAAAAAATATATATATATTTCTCTATCTCATTATTGGAGCCACAAAATACTTGGGAAAACCAAGGCAAAAATCCCATTTTCCACTATCATATTCCTTTAGATGCGATGCCTCAAGCTAAGCTTGGGGGGGTTGAATTCATTTGACCATATGAGTGAGTACGACATTAGAGTGGAGAGGTGCACGAATGAGGAAGTTTGATAATGCTGAAACTTAGCAAAATACTTTAGTTATGGAGATTTCTTATGAATCGATATAAATATGTGAATGCCATGATTTATTCCATTCTCTATTGCATGCTTGGTATGATTTTTATATGCTTCAGTTCTAACTCTTGATTGAAAAGTGCATCGCCAACATTTGTATATTAAATCCTATGAAATGCGTGATGTAGATATGAATTGATTGTATGAATTTAGAGAATCCCTTTTGTTGTTCTTAAAAGCTTGCAAGTACCATGTTTATGTAAGATATGAAATCCTTATAGCATGTGATTTGTATTTTCCAAGTTATCGTGATGTGTAGCTTATGGTTTGAGATCTGAGAGAAGAATCTAGCGACCCCTTCCACCTCGTGTTCTTTCTTTTTCATTTCATTTTCTTTATTTTCATCTCCCGAGTTCGTCTCTCTACTTATCTTCCTCGAGGACGAGTAAGAGGTAAGCTTGGGGGATTTTGATCGGTCCATATTTTACACCTTTTTTCTGCATGTTTTCACGCCATTTCGATTGCTCATATTGCGATTTTCACGAGTATTCGACGATATTGCATTACTTTTCACTATTTCTTGTTTTTGTCGGATTTCAGGAAATATGGAGCGATCGGGAGCAAAAATGTTCTTAAGGGACTTGCACCCACTCCGGAGCGTCACCCAAGGCTCTTTTGAGGGCTATTCGGCGATGGGAGACGGGTGGAAGAAGAAGAAACTCCGTAGGAGCGACAAGGAGGAGAAACGGAGAAGATTGGGCATTTACAGCATGCCACTCGGCCGAGTGGAGCACTCACTCGGCCGAGCAAGAAGACCGCTCGGCCGACCCGACCGGACACGCTCCAACAGAAGGAATTGGGCGTGCACTCGGTCGAGGGACGATATCCCACTCGGCCGAGTATGAAGATCGCATCGCCCGAGTGGCATGAGAAATCCACCATCAAAAGAGGCCGACTTACTGGAAATGTACAAGCTTTTGACGGTTCCGACTCGGCCGAGTACCAAATGCCTCTCGGCCGAGTGAGTAAAGCCACTCGGCCGAGTCACCTCCGAAGATAGGCCCCCCAAGACCCCTGACTTACTGGAATTCTACAGGGTCCGTCACTCGGCCGAGTAGAGAAACCCACTCGACCGAGTAGAGAAGTTAACTCGGCCGAGTGATGCCGAGGACACGCATCGCCCAGATTTTCAGACAACCTCCCACGCTTTTGAAATCTGCTATCATTCCAACAATCAAATTATTTTTCTCATATTTTTTATGGATAGTAGACTTCATGACGGTTCCAACGCAGCTAAGAATGCGCCAATCGAAGGTCGGATGAAATCTGGAAAATTTCTGCAAGTTGACGCTGCAGTGCAGGAATTTCCACTCGGCCGAGTCACATGTTCCACTCAGCCGAGTCGGCGACGGGCCCAGATTTTAAGTTGCGGTTTGGGCTGTTTTTGGGCAGGAATTTGAGGGGTTTTCTAGTGTTATTTGCTAGGGTTTTGGGGGGATATAAAAGGGGTTTTGTAGCCACCATTAGAGGGGCGCCCCATTATGTTTTCTTGAGTTCCCATTATGTTTTCTTAGAGTTGTTTTAGAGGTTAGGCCATGCCCTAGGCCCCCTCTTGGATCAAAAAGCTTGTATTTGGATTGGAATTCTTCATCAAAGCTAAGTATCTTTGTTCTTATTCTTTGAATCTTTGATTTGATATATATATATATATGCAAGCAATGTTTTTTATCGATTTCTCCATTGTTGTTGATATGCTTGAGTAGATTTGTTGTTCTAGGGCATGGGGATGAACCCTATGGATCTAATTTCAGATTTGTGATAAATGAATTTCTAAATTGCTAGAATTGCTAGGAGGTTAGGTTGTGATCGATTTATTACGGATAGCTAGGGATTTCCATCAATTGGGGTTTGCAAGAGATTGGATTCTAATCGATGGGAAGGCCTAGATATTCGATTTAGATTTACAATTGGATTTCTCTAGATTTGGTTTGCAAGAGATTGGACCAAAGCTAGGATTTTTAATTGTAAATCTATACCCATATTCGTTTGCAAGAGATTGGACGAATACGAACTATCACAACCTAGATCGTAACTTGAGTTTTCACGAGAGTGGGCTCGAGGGGCGATTGAACGATGACGTCGATCCTAATGCTAGTGGCTTAGGCTAGGGTTTGCAAGAGATTGGGCCCTATCCTAGGTTTATATAGACCGGCAATAGCGCGAGAGCGTGAGCTTGGTTCTATATTCAGTTACGACTAGTTCACCTCGACACAAGTCCAGTAATATTGAGATTCACTATTTACAATGATGTATGACGATCCGTAGTGGGGATTCCCTATCCCTAGACACTTTTATTATCTTATATTTGAATCGACATTTGACCGACTTCTCTATCTCCGACACCGACATCCATCACCATTTCCATTACATCATTCCATACCCATCTCCACCAATAAAACCATCGTAGTCAAACCAACCTAGGATAGATTGGAGCCAACACCACCTCCTCGTGTTCGATACCCGCTCGTCACTTGACCGTGCGCTTGCGGTAAAACTACAATCGTTCTCCGGGTGTATATCCGGGGCCGATCAAGTTTTTGGCGCCGTTGCCGGGGACGACGTGAACGGGGCTATCCTATCTCTGACAGTAGATGGGTTAGCCCCGTTCACGTCGTCCCCAAGAAAGGAGGGATGACAGTTATAAAAAATGATAAAGGAGAGCCCATCTCTACACGCACCGTCACGGGATGGCGAATGTGCATTGATTATAGGAAACTAAATAAAGCGACCCGAAAGGATCATTACCCATTGCCCTTCATTGATCAAATGCTTGAACGCCTAGCTAAACATAAATACTTTTGTTATTTAGATGGGTATTCGGGGTTCTTCCAAATCCCTTTGCACGAAGATGACCAAGAAAAGACCACTTTTACTTGTCCCTATGGTACCTATGCCTACCGTAGGATGCCGTTTGGTCTTTGTAATGCTCCCGCCACCTTTCAGAGGTGTATGACATCCATATTTTCCGATTACATTGAAAATATTATGGAAGTTTTTATGGATGATTTTTCGGTTTATGGAAGTGAGTTTGACTCTTGCTTGGCCAATCTTACTAAAGTCCTTAAAAGGTGCCAACAAAATAATCTCACTCTAAATTGGGAGAAATGTCACTTCATGGTCACGGAAGGTATAGTTCTCGGGCACCTTGTCTCCTCGAGAGGAATTGAGGTAGATAAAGCAAAGATTGAGGTAATCGAGAAACTCCCCCCTCCTATTAATGTCAAGGGCATTAGAGGCTTTCTTGGTCATGCGGGGTTTTACCGCCGCTTTATCAAGGATTTCGCCTCGATTGCCCGACCGCTTACTTCCTTACTCGCTAAAGATACTCCTTTCATTTTTTCAGGGAAATGCTTGCAAGCCTTCAATACCTTGAAGGAAGCACTTGTTTCCGCGCCCATCATACAACCACCGGATTGGAGCCTTCCCTTTGAGCTAATGTGTGATGCTAGCGACCAAGCCATTGAAGCGGTATTGGGACAAAGGAAAGATAGGAAGCTTCATGCGATATTCTATGCGAGCAAGACATTGGATGACGCGCAGAAAAACTATACAACTACCGAAAAAGAGCTTCTAGCGGTCGTCTATTCCATCGAGAAGTTTCGCTCCTACCTCCTTGGTTCCAAGGTGATTGTCCACACCGACCATGCGGCATTGAAATATCTCCTAAACAAGAAAGAGGCCAAACCGCGGTTAATTAGGTGGATACTCTTGTTGCAAGAATTCGATCTGGAGATCAGAGACAAGAAAGGTACGGATAATGTGGTGGCGGATCATTTGTCTAGGCTTATTCACGACAAGGAGGATGAGAGTTTGCCCATCGACGACACCTTTGTTGATGAGAGACTATACGACGTAAGGACCGGAGAAGTGCCTTGGTACGCGGACTTCGTCAACTACTTGGCTTGTGGGATTAAACCATGCGGTATGCCCACACAACAAAAGAGGAGATTTTTGCATGAGGCCCGTAGCTATTTTTGGGAAGATCCATACCTCTTCAAGATATGCAAAGACAGTGTTATTCGGAGGTGTGTTTCTAAGGAGGAGGCAACGTCTATCATTCTGCATTGCCACGGTATGCCATGCGGGGGACATCATGCCGCCTCTAAGGCAACCGCTAAGATTTTGCAGAGCGGATTCTTCAGGCCAACAATGTTTAGAGACACCCACGACTTTGTAAAGGGGTGCGATAGATGCCAACGGACCGGGAATATTTCCAAACGTAATGAGATGCCTATGAGGCACATCCAAGAAATTGAGCTTTTTGATTGTTGGGTAGTGGACTTCATGGGACCATTTCCGTTGAGCAATGGTAACAAATACATCGGTTGACTACGTCTCCAAATGGGTGGAAGCAATCGCTACCCCTACTAATGATGCAAGGGTCGTCTCTAAGTTCTTCAAGCAGAACATCTTCCCATGCTTCGGAGTGCCTCGTACTTTGATACGCGACTGGGGGAGCCATTTCATAGAAAACAAGTTTGATGCCATGCTGAAGAAGTACGGGGTAAACCATAGGGTTGGCATGGCGTATCACCCCCAGACAAGCGGCCAAGTGGAGGTCTCAAATAGAGAGATCAAGCAAATTCTTGAGAAGACCGTGGATCGATCTAGAAAGGATTGGTCAATGAAGTTAAACGATGCTCTATGGGCGTATCGCACGGCCTTTCGCACTCCCATCGGCACCACACCGTTCCGACTAGTTTATGGGAAAGCTTGCCACTTGCCGGTAGAGTTGGAACACTGCGCATATTGGGCCATCAAGACCCTTAATTATGATTACAAGAGTGCGGTGGTGAGGCGACTCTTGGACATCAACGAGCTTGATGAGATAAGGAGAGACGCCTACGAGCGCTCAAGAATTTACAAAGAAAGGACCAAGATTCTCCAGATGCGCGCATAACTGTCACAGACTTCAAAGTAGGAGACAAGGTCTTGCTATATAATTCCCGGCTCCGACTATTTCCCGGTAAGTTGAGGTCACGTTGGTCCGGACCTTTCACCATCAAGCACATACAACCAGGAGGGGTTTTCGAGTTGGAAAGCAAGGACGGAGCCACATTCAAAGTAAATGGTCAGAGGCTCAAGCATTATTCCGAGGGAGTCCCAATGGGAGAAATCAATAAAATATATCTGCTTAAGGGACGGCCGGATGATCTTTCATACCTCCTTGACGAGGTTATTGAGGAGGCGATCCCCCATTCCATCGGCGCTCTATTCAAGGAAGATTTTGAGGAAGGGCCGGACTTAGGCCAAGAAGAAAAGATGGAGCATTCCCCCGACCCCTCCATGGAAATTGATGAAGGCGACGCTGATGTCGCAAGGATTCGAGAGCTCTGCAAGCTCTCAAAACTGAAGTCTCCGAAGAAAGCTCTGCCGATACGGAAATCGGTGTCTCCGGTGAAGTCAAGGCCCGGAGCAAGCACTAGCTTGGGGGAACCACCCCCTAACACTACCCAAGGCCAAGAAACACTGAGGAAGAACGCGCCGCACCAACATGCAAATCCGAGCGTTCTCCCCGGAAAATTTGACGGGTGCATACCATATGCACCCAACATCCCGCAATAATTAGAAAATCCAAGGGGGGTCGAGCTCACGACCTTAAACGAGCGCTTGTCGGGAGGCAACCCGACGGTTATCCTTTATTTTTATTTTGGGTCTTTTCTTTTTGTTTTAGAATTTATTAGTGTTTTTGAGTCTTTTTGCCTGAAAAATTCGTTGATAACGGGTCCTATTTTTCTTGACAAGAGAGGAGATAGGGAAATCCATCATGAGGAGGATGAACGAGGCGACAAAGAGCGCTCCAGGAATGCGCTCGATACTTAGGAGGAGGAAGAAATCAGCTGGAGGAAGAAAAACAGAGATCAGAGCCCAAACGGAGCAAAACAGCAGAAAACAGAGCTCACTCAGCCGAGTAGACATGTCACTCGGCCGAGTCCACAAGTCCGTCCGCCCGAGCGGCACACCAACGAGGGAAGTCTGCTAACACCCTACTCTCTGTTTATTTTTCTTGATTTCAGTAAAACTGTCACTCGGCCGAGTGGACTTGCACTCGGCCGAGTATATATTTGCTAGGCCGAGTATATTTCTTCACTCGGCCGAGGAAAACTGATACACTCCTAGGGCGAGTAATGCCGAGTGGCTTGTGCCACTCGGCCGAGTGGACTTACTCCACTTGGCCGAGGGTGGCAAGGCCACTCGGCCGAGTCATTAGCGGGGAAGAATTTTCCAAAATATTTCCGTTGCGTTCACTCGGCCGAGCGACTTTGTCACTCGGCCGAGTCGTAACTTTTTCTATAAAAGGGGGAGCGGGACAGCGCGTTTTTCGAAACGATTAAAATCCCAAAAATCGCGACTGCTCGTCTCCCTCGCCCGCTGCCCCTCCTCGCTCGCCCGACCACTCGCCCGCCGCCGGCGCTCGGCCACCCACCGTCGGCCGAGCCCACCTCCGCCTCGCCCGAGTCGCCGCTGGCAACCACCTCGCCGGCCGAGCTCCGGTACCCTAATTTTTGCCCATTTCCTCCTCTTTTGCGTATTATTCGACAATCCGTGTATCCAACGAACCCCAAACCCAAATTAAATTCAATTTCTATCTATTATACCCCTAACCCCCCATACGTTTTGAATATTACATGCTAATCTCTTCGTTTGATGCGCAGGTTATATTGGGGAGCTTAGGGGAGCCCAAGGGAGCTTCCGGGGATCGTTTTGGGCTACGTGGAGGCGTCGTCTTCGTACGCTTCCATTACGTTGCTCTCGCGGCAAGTCGCGGTATACTCCTTCCTTTATTTTACGCACGCCGCATTTTTTACGTTTTTGGTGAGCACCCGGGGCCCACATGCCGCCCCAGACACGGCCACGGTTGAGGAGAGTTTCCGCCAAGCGGAAGCGGCCGGATGAGGCCGGCCCCTCCCACGAGGTGGAGGACTCTCCTCCGCCTACACCACCACACCCCGTTCACCCCGCACAGCCTGCAGACCCCGTACACCCCGCACAGCCTGCAGACCCCGTTCACCCCGCACAGCCACTCCATGCCGTCCCACAGCCACCACCACCGCCACCGGCTCCACTTGTCGGGCCGCTGGGGATTACGTTACGAGACGACGCACACCGCGTCGTCTTCGAGCGCATTTCCCAGCGCTCGATTGTACCCTCCTGGTTCGCACACCTTGCAGACCTATGATGCCTGGGGGTACTTGAGGGGATGCTCACGTGGGTTGGCGAGATTTCTTCCAAGTGTCGGCGGACACCTTCGTCCGTCCGAAACTTGAGGTGCTTAGTTCTATCGCCCGGGCCGACGAGGGATGCTCGTTTAGGTTCATGGACCGAGAGTGCCAGGTCACTCTCGGTATGATGAGAGCTTTCTTTTCGCGGCCCGATGTCCCCGGGGCCGACCGTGGTTACGCCCCCACTCACATTCCCCCACCTTCCTTCGATTCCGGCTCTTTCTGGGCCTGGATCACGGGTTTACCTGCTGCCTTCGACCCTAGTAGGGCCAAGGCCTCGGCCATCGTCCACCCTTGCCTCCGCATAGCTCAGCGCCTTATGGCGACTACCTTTTTGGCGAGGTATGAGCCTGGGATGATGTCCACGCCAGAGCTTTATATGCTCTATGCGATGACGCGTCCCAGAGATCTAGCTAGGGAGAGTGACGACTTGGTCCTCGCCGTCGTGATTGATATCGCGAGCTGGTTTTTGGACCGCATCATCGTATCGGTGGGCGCTCGCTCACTGATATGTTGCGGCGATCTGATCACACTGCTCGCTCTTATGACCGACGAGGACCTTCCTGCTGACCTGCGACGAGCCCCGGGCCCCACTTCACTGTCCATAGACGTCATGGCCCGGATGAAGATGCTACGTCCGCACGGTCAGCGACACTGGGTTTGGTTGCACGGTCCATTCGGTGCTGATTACATGATCCTTCCGAGCCCAGCTCGCACACAGATAGCACCAGCACAGGTGGACTGGCTTCCGGTGATGGATCTCCTTATCCCCACCGCCTACGTGCTCGAGGCCGAGGAGGCCGTGCAAGCCCACGCTGCACCCGCTGCACCCGCTGACCCTGCTGCACCCACTGACCCCGTGGCCCCTCAGCAGCCTGATATTTCTGCTGCTCCCGACACCTCTATCCACACTTCTGCCGGTGTCGGGAGTACACTCACTGCGACCACCTCCACTACCTCTACCACTCCCACCACAGCTGGCCCTCTGTCTGTTGAGCCCGTTTCCTCCGCCCTACCCGAGCGCCCACCGACTATAGCTGAGAGCGGAGAGCCCTCTTTTGCTGCCGTCGTGGAGACCGTGGTTGTCACCTCTGTCTCCACCGCAGCTGTACTTTCTGAGAGTGTCGTGACATCTGTTTCCACGTCTGTGTTACTGACCTCTCTGGCCGCCTCGTCGCCACTTTTATACTCCACTTCCGTTGCTTCTGCTTCCACCTCATACCAACCTGCGCCCCAGCCTCGCACTGAGGCTATGCCCACACTTGTGAGCACAGCACCCTTCCTCCACATGCCTGCTGAGCCCATCACCTACGCCACCCGAGTCCGCCAGCCCCGTCCTGCACAGCACAGACAGGTGCGTCCCTCTGCACCACCTCCCCCTGACACTGTACTTCAAAGCATTCGTGCTCTCGAGGGGGCGGTGAGTGGCCTCAGAGGTGACCTCAGGACCATGTCTGCCATCGTCACTGCTATGGCCAGCCGCTTCGACCTACTTCCGGGCATTCACTGTTGCCTCACTCAGATTCTCGACCGACTTCCTCGCGTACCCACACCCACCCAGCAGGTACACACCCCCACCCCTACACACACCCAGCCTGCTACCACACCCACACCCACACCCACCCAACAGACTGTTCCCCATCCACCACCACCACCTCCTCCGCCTCAAGACGGAGACGGCGCAGCCCCACCCTCTTAGGCACCCTTGATGCCATTGATCTTTTCTGCCGTCATGCTGCCCGTCTCTGCTGGGTCCTGATGATTTTTGCCCACCCCACCTCCCCTCACTGTTTTGGGTCCACATTTTGTTCATTTATTTCTATATCATTTTTGGGAGCGAGGGAGAGATTTTTGGTGTCACACTTTTATATCAGATTCACTCCTATATCTGCATGCATCATGTAAGCACCATATTTTCATTTCGTTATTTTTTATTTTCTTTTTCCTCATGCATGCATCCTCACATTCCCCTCACATTACACGTCTCTCGGTGTGCCACACTTCGCACATTGAGGACACTGTGCACTTTAGCTTGGGGGAGTGAGTTCTCACGTTCCTTTCGATTTACCACCTTTATTTTTAGTTTTTTCACGCCATTTTCCGCTTTTGCACTCACTTTCATCACTTTTCTTTTTTTTACCATGCATCACGTTTTTTCTCACTTTCTTCGTGTGCTGCATTGTAAATAGCTTTATTTTCCCTCTTTATCTTTATTTCTTTTTCATCTCATGCTAGAGATGACTTTTCTGTGATGATGATGACGTGGAGTTAGTTTTCTCTATATGCATGCTATATTTGTCATGTCTTAGATTTTATTTCTGATATCATATGCTGTGATTTGCCTTGCATTTAGAAATAGTAACCCACACTTTTTCAGCATGAAAATGGATGAAATTTTATTATTAGCTGAGCCTGAATATTCATATGTATGCTATCACAGAAAACACACCAAGATTCACACATTGAATGCTTATATCTGGAGTACCGTTTTCTTTTCCTATATCACTTCTATTTGCATGATTTGTACACTTCACTTCAGGATGATTGAATGATGTTAGCTATGATAAATCTGGATTAGTTAGCTTTTTTGTGATCGAAACCGAGTAGATTAGATTACCCTGCTGAAGTTGTCGTGCACGTCCTATAGAGTGAACTGAGAGACATATTTATTTCTTTCTCCACATATCTTGAACATCAATTCTCTATTTTAAATTCATTGGTGAATCTCCCCTTAGCAATTCTAATATATGGCATTTTCCCCGTCATTAAAATCCTAGCTCCAAATTTCCCAAAACCAAAGAAATTTTTTTTTTGTATATCCTTATTTCTCTTTGATTTGGGATCATTGTGTATATATTTCAAAAAAAAAAGAAAAAAAAAAGAAAAAAGAAAAAAAAAAGAGAAAAAGAAAAGAAAAGAAAAAAGAATCTCAATAAACGATCCCATCTCATGTTCTCTCTTTCTTCTCTCTTTTTGATTTTTTATTTTTATTACTTTTGGAGCTTCATAAAAACGGAGAAGTAAATATTGTTTTTTTATGCCACCACGCTTATAGATAAGCTTGGGGGAGAGAATCCAATGATGTGTGAGAGAGTGACTACTTGAAGGTGCACGACAACTTAGGCTAAGTAATATTCTATACTCGGTGAGATTGTTTTAGCTTCACGAAATCCAGAAATCTATGCCAAGCACTCATTTCATGAAATCCACGCTTTTCTATTCTTTCTATTCTATTGCGTGATATTCTTATACTCCTCATAGAAAGCATTCAATTGAAAAGTGTGTGATCTGCGATATTGTATACCTCTTTAAATGATTCAGACGATGTTAATTTTAGAATTATTCCATTTTTCATGCTATATCATTATTGTTGGGTTTTCTATTTCTATTTGCACCATTATACTTTGATATCGAAATAAAAGTCTTTGACATGTGTTTTTCATTCGGTACATGCTATATGAGTAAGTAAAACCCACGTCCTGAGAAAAATGATCTAGCAGCTTCCCTCTTCGCTTTCTTCTTTCTCTTTCATTTTTCATTTTCCATTTTTCTTCCCTCGTTTTCGTTTTCTTTATCCACCGGGTTCGCCTTTTACTTATCTTCCTCGAGGACGAGTAAGAGGTAAGCTTGGGGGATTTTGATCACTCAGTATTTTACACTTTTTTCCCGCATGTTTGCATGCCATTTAGATCGCTCAAATCATGTTTTTCACGATATATCGACGATATTGCGATACTTTTCACGATTTGTTGTTTTTGTCGTATTTCAGGAGATTTGGAGCGATTTGGCGTGATTCCGAGATACACCCTCTCCGGAGTGTCACTGACGACTTCCCCTGAGGGTATTTTGTTATTGGAGAGGAGCGGAAGAAGAAAGAACGTCGTAGGAGCGACGAGGAGGCAAAAACAAGCTGTTTGGGCATTTTCAATGTCTCACTCGGCCGAGTGAAGGAGTCACTCGGCCGAGCACAGAGATCTACTCGACCGGCCAGATCGGACACGCAGCAAAGCTTATTTCAGCGTGCACTCGGCCGAGCATCAGAAGCCCACTCGGCCGAGTGACATATTCCGTCCGCCCGAGTGGCACTCAGACGACGCCCCTCAAAAAGAGCGAACTTATTATTTTTCGTCAGTCTGAGCAGCAGAAGACCCACTCGGCCGAGTGGCAATTGCCGACCGCCCGAGTGAAGATCAGCCCATCGGCCGAGTGACGACAACTCACTCGGCTGAGTGACCCCCGAAGTGAAGACCCCCGAAGACCCGAACTTACTGTAAAATTTCAGGGTTTCTCACTCGGCCGAGTGACATTTGTCACTCGGCCGAGTGCAGCTATCGCCTGTAGCGGAAAACTCGAAATTAGAGAGGCGCAGGGGCATTTTGGTCAGGGTTTTTTGGGCAGTTTTGGGGGGTATTTAACCCCTGATTCTAACCTAGGTTAGAGAGCTTTTTCCCTTACTTTTTGCATCTTTTTAGATTAAACTTTTTAGCTTTTGATTCTTGTGATGGGAGAGGAGAGAAAAGTTTATTTTTGTTGGATTCTTGGAGAACACTATTGGTTTGTCTCCCTCTTCATTAAAAATCTCATTTTTATTGCTTATTTGAATATTTCCATGAATTCTATTGCTATTTCAATTGATTATTTTTGCATTTGTGATATGATTTGTGAGTAGTCCTAACGTCTTGGGGCGTGGGGATGAACCATACGAGCCCAATTTCCGATTTGTGATGATTTGGTAGAACTATTGCTAGAATTGCTATTAGGGTTAGTTTGGGATCGATTTATTACGGATAGCTAGGTGTTCATATCGATTGGGATTTGCAAGAGATTGGATCCAAATTCGATAGGAAACCCTAGAAATCCGAATTGGGTTGAAATCGAGTTTCCGTAGTATCGGTTTGCAAGAGATTGGACCGATACTAGGGTTCTCGGTTGCAATTCCATACCGATACCCGTTTGCAAGAGATTGGACGGGTAGGAACTATCCCAACCTAGGTCGTGGCCCGAGTTTGCACGAGAGTGGGCTCGGGACGCGATTGGACGATGATGTTGATCCTAATGCTAGTTTGCCTAGGTTAGGGTTTACAAGAGATTGGACCCAAACCTAGGTTAGCTATAGACCGGCAACAGCACGAGAGCGTGAGCTAGGTTTCACATTCAGTTGCAACTAGTTCATCCGAAATTCTACCCTGGCAATTGTGATACCAATAAATCACATTGACGAGATACGGTGAGTAGCGGGGATTCCCTATTCCCTAGGCGTCTTTATTTGATTGTACATCTACATACTTTGTCTGACGATTGTGACATGATTGTCGAAAGGCAAATTCCCTCTTTTCTGTTCCTATAGCCAGGTTGTTCGGAGAAGGCACTGTCATACGTCCTCCCTATGTTCGATACCCGCTCGCCGCTACACCGTGCGCTTGCGGTAAAACTACAATCGTTCTCCGGGTGTATATCCGGGGCCGACCAAGTTTTCGGTCGTGCTCTAGGGTTGCATTTTGGAGCGATCAGGTTCATACCCATCAATCCCTATAGAGTGAGATTTTTGGAGTTGCTCAAATGAATGATATCAAATCTTATAATAATAAGTGCACGTGTGCGCATTTGAATAAAGCATAAACTTTTGCCATGATACTTTGAATAAGGCAAAATTTTACCATGATATTTGAGTAAATGCATGAAATTGAATCACAACTTATTATCATAAGCTTTAATAGGATTTAGTGTTTATGTGCCACAAGCTTGATAATTTCAAGATTTTTACCATGAGATTATCAAATCCTAAAACTTCGCAAAGCTTAGAGGTGGATTGTGGGAATGTGTACGAGAATTGAGAATAAGGCTTTAGGGATGAGTGCATAGGCCTGAGGGTTTTGCCATTCTATATGGGTCTTCAACACACTTAAGACATGCCAACAATTCATGGAAAAGATTATTTTTGTTTTGGAATTGATCGCTATTTTGCTAGAGACTAGCAAAAATCTTGTTGGGGTGTGATTATGATTGAATATTACATATTTTAGCCCCATAATCATTCCCTCTTGTGCATATAACTTATTGAATCATTCTCTTTTGACTATATTTTCTTTAATTCTTCATCATTTGAGCATATAATTTTATTCTGGTACAATTTCACTCTCTAAAGATTTATAAACATGAATTGCATTTTTACATATTTCTCTGGATTTTTCAGGAGTCCCGAATGGGACAAAATCAAGTAAATGGAGAAGTGAATCTGGAGCCAGTACAGTTGATTGTCCGTACAACGACAGTTGCATGTCCTCTCAAAGCCCTCCATGTAGCAAACTGGAGTGCAACATAGGCGCCTGCAGAAGGATTGACATGCACATGTACGACTGTGCAGGCGCCTGTTCTTTCAACATCAGTCGAATGTTTTATCTTCTCCTGAAGGTTGGAAAAAACCAACTTACTGTTGATTTGACCACTACTGCAGCAGGTGCCTGAAGCATAAAAGACAGGCGCCTGTGCCACCCACAGTCGCCTGTGAAATTTACAGCAGTTGCCTGCCTAAAGAGCCCCCAGATTTCCCAAGCTTCACACTTGCCGCACAGGCCCCAGCTTGAACAACAACAGGCGCATGTCGCCAGGCGCTTGATAGTTGTTCGACAGGCGCCTGTCGTGGATTTTTTTGTCGAATCTGGGTTGCGAGTTTGGATTTCTCTTAACCTGATTTACATCTGTTTAATGTGAGCCCTTGGATGAGGTTTTGGGTGGTTGAGATGTGAACCCTAGGGGGTATAAAACCCCATTATTCAGCTGTAATTAAGGACTATCCACTATTAGCTTCAAACACTTTTCCATTTTTAGGGTTTTCTCTCTTAGTTTTAGATTAGGGTTTTGTATAGTTTTTAGGAGACTTCTGCCCACATTTTCTGGGATCTGATAGAGGAGGAGAAGAGCTTATATTTGGTGATATCTTTCTTAAACCTTGTCTTGTATTACACGCAGAGGGATCCAATGAGCTTCTATTTGGTGATATCTTTCTGGTGATATCTTTCTTAAACCTTGTCTTGTATTTCATTTTGTCTCACTCCCTACCTATGAACTTATGAATATGAATGCAATGGAGAATGTTTTTGCTCTCGTGTGTAGCTAATCTATTTTTGTGTTGGATTGTGATGTAGTTAGGATTTGTATGATTAGATTTCAATCATCCTTGGCATAAGATTATGTAGCTATTGCATTGATTGATTTCACACTCTTTTCATCGTGCATTACACGCAGAGGGATCCAATGAGGATGATATGCCGCGAGTCATTATCTATGTGCATATACCCTTAGAGGGGCCTACAAGGTATTGAACCGCAAGGTTTAACTAATTATGCTTTATACTTGAAATCATCAATCCAATAATTACACTTGATGCTAACACATTGATTTGAGCTCCAACATAACATCATCCGATTGTGTGGCCTGAAAGCCTCACAATTTAACTGAACGTGTTTTGTTTTATTTCCAATAGGGAAATCTTCTAATTTCACATACCTTGACATGGATGTGGAGTTGAGTCATCAATTCAAGATTGAATAGATAAGCCATACTCCCTAATGAAACCACAATCCACACACTCTCCTCTCATTTGCATACCAACCTTTATTTTGCTTGTTTATTCTTGTTCTTTTTGGTAACCATCACACACACCCTTTTATACAAATCATTGCCTTCGAAAGGTGGTTTTGTCTCTCACCGTCTCACATCCTTGTTGACCCGAAGATAGCATGAGCGCATACGAATTATCCCTGCGATCCGACCCTGGGCTCACCAGGAATTACTACTTGACGACCTCCTATCATTGAGAGTAGTGTGCATCTTTTTGCAACGCATCAAACTCTCGAAAGCAGAAGAGAAGAGAAGACTTTTGAAATTCAAGTGCAAAAACCCTCAATCGTTTCCCCTCTCTCTGTTTTATAAAGGGCGTCGGCCGATCTCAACCATTGAAGGCGTGCCACATGGCAAGATCTAAAGAGGAGGTGTCGCCTCAGCTTCTCCCTCAGAGCTGTACACAACGCGTGTCATGCTCCAATTGGTAGGGCGCCGTGATATCTCCCCGCTATTGAATCGTCATAATGACTTTAGATAATTACCGGTCATCTTGCATTTAATGCTACAGCTATCTTCCAATGGAAATCCAAGTGCGTCATCCAAGCCAATCCCGACTTCCCGTCTCGAACTCAAATGACAGGGGGCAATTGTTACAACTTCAAGTTTGGCCCAGTCGATCTAGGCCCAAATGTTCAAAGCCCAAGTCATGGCCTGCTGAATCTCCACAATGAGACCTAGCTTGCCAAGTCTCTGAGAAGCTCGCCCAAGCATAGCTGCAAGTTCTTCATCCGAATCAAAGATAAAAGCCCTCTGGCTGATCGCACACGTTCTATGCTAGCTCACCTCAGAGTAGCTCACCTCAGAAGCAGCTCGCCTACCTCCCCGTCCCAAAGCAGTCTGCCCATCAAGGGAGGCGACCCGTCACTAACATCACTGCCAGTTCACTACAGACAAAGTCTGACAATAGAGCACCTGGCCACTTCGTCGCCTAACAGCCTGCTGAAAGCATCCCTAGCCGTTTCATCGTCGGATAGACTGACAAAAGCACGCCTGACTTTTACAGCTTTGACAGCCAGACAAAAGCGCGCCTAACACGTTCGACCCTGGCATCATCAGCCGAACCTCTGACACCCTGACACCGCCAGCTTAGCTAAAGCAACCGACTCTAGCAGCTTATAAATACCCTCTCTCCTCCAGCGAGAAAGGGGTTGGTTGGCTAATCTGTAAGAAACCCCTAACAGATCTACTTATATTCCAGGTCGAATATCCTCCACATATTTGAGCCTTCCACACTAGTTCGCCATGCAAGTGTCGATCTGCCTCTAAGATCTCCCTGTGTGTCCGACATTCCCTAAATAGTTACTAGCTGACATAAGCATTGGAGGGGCTACAGGCTGACAGCTGGCCCAGCCTTTTTGACGTGTTGCTCTTCTTGCAGGAAGTTTGCCCCAGCTGCCAGCGGACGAGTGGCCTGCAGCGACCCTCACTAACTGACGAGCGACCTTCATCAACTAGCAAGCGAACTTCACCAGATGGAGGGTGAACTTGAGATTCTCATCTAAACATCATCCTCAAATCGTGATTAGCCTCGCTGTCACCCCCCAAACACTTGTAATCATTGTGCCATTGATTCTCCACTTAAATATAAATTCAATGTAAGCGGATTTTACCCCGCAACAGGAAAGAACAAGGAAGTTATTGTTATTAAGAATGGAGTTTATTGTCATTTAAAATGAGGATTCATTATCAATTAAAAATGGGTAAAAGTCTCCTATCTAAATATAGAAGGGGATTTTGATTTTTGAATTCAAATAATTATTCGTATGAAATTATATAATAATAGATTTACATATATTAATAGCTAATTAAAATAAGTATATAAGTATAAGTATATAAAGCTACTTAAAGTACTTACGTAATACGAATACGTATATAAGTACAGATACGAAAATCACAAGGCCAAAGATAGAATACGAACAAAATACGTATTAGAAAATATAGGATGTTACATTCTACCCACCTTAAGAACAATTCCGTCCTCGGAATTCTTATCAACTAGGGAGAATGGAAAAATAAGGATAACGCTCTTGCATTTTATTTTCCACTCTCAGGTGGATTCTCCAGGTGAGTCGTGATGCCACATCACTCTCACGAGCTCGACGACCTTGTTCCTGAGCGTCTTCTGACGTCGGTGTAAGATCTACATCGGCTGTTGCTGGTATGTCAAGTCCATTCGAACCGTAATCTCCGAGTTATCGATAGCATGTGACGGGTCGCTGATGTAACGACGCAGCTGAGATACATGGAAAACATCATGTACCCCCTCTAATGAAGGCGACAGTGCTATACGATATGCTACTTCTTCACCTCGCTCTAGAACGTCGAAGGGTCCAATGAATCTCGAGCTAAGCTTCCCTCGTCTCCCAAAACGTACCACTCCTAAGTTTGGGGATATCATCAGGAATACATGATCTCCTGGTTTAAACTCCAAGTGACAATGCTTGGCATCAGCCCAATGCTTGTACCGATCTTGCGCAATGCGTAGCTTGTCCCTGATATTACGCACTACGTCCACTACATCCACTATCATCTCTGAACCCAATAATTCTCGATCACCGATGTCATCCCAACTCAGCGGGGATCGACACTTCCTTCCGTAGAGTACTACAAATGGGGCCTTAACAATGCTGGCTTCGTGGCTATTATTGTAGGCAAACTCTACCAGTTCAGGCAATCTTCCCACGAGCCCTTGAAATCCAGCATACAGGCTCGTAACATATCTTCCAAAATCTGTATGGTACGCTCTGATTGGCAGTCAGTATGCAGATGATACAGTGCTGAAACTAAGACTGGTACCCAGATTGGTCTACAGACTCTTCCAGAATTGGGATGTGAACCTCATGTCCCAGTTAGAGAGAATGCTCACGGGAACTCCATGTAGTCGCACAATCTCCTGCACGATTAATGATTACATCACAACGTATACTAGGAAGAAGTTTTAAAGGTACATGATAGATTATTACCTCCATATACTTCTTAGCAAGTATTTTGGTAGATTGTCCCATTCGGAAGGGTATGAAATGTGCTGATTTGGTTAATTGTTCAACGATCACCCAAATCATATCATTTTTCTTAGTACTCCGAGCTATTCCAGCCACTAAATCCATAGTGATGTGCTTCCACTTTTATTTCGGAATAGGTAGAGGTTGGAGTAATCTGGCAGAGCGATGATGTTCAACCTTCACTTGCTGACACACATGACACTTGTCGACACTGCGGGCCACGCTTCTCTTCATTCCATGCCACCAAAAGTTCAGACAAAGATCCGTGTACATCTTGGTACCACCAAGATGAATAGAGTAAGGAGAGTTGTGTGCTTCATTCAGTAGCTCTTCTCTAATATCACCGAAAGGCACACAAATCATACTACCATATCTCAAAGAACCATCCTCATGAATAAGGAAATCCGTTCGAAGTCCACCTTCGACTTACTCTCTGATCTTCTGTAACTTCGCATTCCCAGGCTGAGTAGTTGTAATCCGATCTATGATAGTAGACTGGATTTGTATATTCATCCATGTTGCTGAAGTCCCGGGTAGAATAACTTCAATCTCCATCTCTTTCATAGCTTGCTGAAGTCTCCACTGAGCTGAGAGAGTCATGATCGCTAGTAGGCGAATCAAAGCATCTGATACCACATTCACCTTCCCCGAATTATATTGGAGATAAATGTCATAATCAGCCATGAGCTTTAACCATTTGTGTTGCCTCATATTGAGCTCCTTTTGAGTGAATATGTACTTAAGACTCTAATTATCGGTGAAGATCTTCACCTGCTCACTCAGTGAGTAATGCCTCCAAATCTTCAGAGCAAATATGACCATAGCCAATTCCAGATCATGGGTCGGATAGTTTTTCTCATGAGTCGTTTAACGCCAAGCTTCCCAAAAGCAACAGAAGCGAGAACGTTACTAAGGTTAGTATGAACTAGAGCGATGAAGCTCGGTTCATTAAGCGTCTGTAATAACAACCGCATATTCTTGCATGCATTCAGAACAATAAAAACAATCATATAATTTAAAAGCCACATCCAGAAATGTTCATACACGAAATAAAACAACAAGGCCTTAGCAGGGCCAAAAGAACTACAAAAGGAAATATACTCTAAAATATGGTACTAAAAGCAAATCTAAAGGAAAATGGCAAAAACACAGGTCTCTAGTCCTCCACAGGGAGTGACTCAGCGTCAACAACAAACTCCTGGCTCTCTTGGTCAGGCATCTCAAACAAGTCCTCCTGGTACACTGGCTCGTGATCTGACATACATTCCAAAAACACGAATGTATGTCAGCAAGGGTCTGCAAGTAAAGGTAAGATGACCCAAGGCAAGGTGTACGAATAGTAATAATTTATGAAACATTAATTGTTTGCACAAGATGTCAGCAGCATGGTTATAAACATGGCAATTTTAAAGTAAGGTAAAGTACTTCTAAACATGGCAGTTCTAGAGAATTTAAAGACGAGCATTAATGAATATGTCATTTCTATAAATGTTATTAACATGGCAATTCTAGTGTTCAACTGAGAAAACATTAATGAGTGCAAGTTCTGTGTCAAAGTTTTTTATCACTCCTAGGGTTCTCGTCTTTAAGACGTGATGAGTGAATCGTTCTTCACACGGGGGTACAATTGTGATTGACCTACCCACTGCATGCGGGTGGTACCTTGAAGAGAGGATCCCTTCATACGCTTAGTGGCCGCTCAACCCTAACCCCACCCAAAAGTTGTGCTGGAACACGAGCCATACTAGTCGACTCACACAACATCACGAAATTAAGATTTCGCCTTTGAGCCGCACGAATTCACGAATTCAAGCATTGTCTAGAAGTTCCATTAATGTTTGTTCTGGTAACGTGTATAAAAGCAAGATATGCCATTATAAATTATCAGTAATTCTTATCTTACAACATTTACATCAATTTAAAATAACGAGATTTATCGGTTGATTAATGGACATGCTGCAAACAATTATTTTTCATTGTCAATCTTAAATCCTAAACAGATGAAGTTATATATCAATGCGTCACATATTAAGCATAGAATATCATGGTACTTTTTATGAGCGTCATTTCATGGGTAAATTTCAAGTTATTCAGCTTTAAGTGAAAGAGACAGTTTAAATGTCAAACTTCAATAATTCATAACAATTTGTACACTTGCCTAATTTGACGATTTCGGGTGTCGTGTTCTTAGGAAAAATGTGGATGTATCTGCGTCATTAAATATTAAAACTAAAGCATTATAACCAACTAAAACAATACTAACTTAACTCATATGATACTAATGGTTATATTACTAACAGATCACATAACAAATTATCATTACACTAATACTACGTAATACCTACCTTATTAATATAAAGTACTGATGAATTGACTTACTGATATTATAAAACACTAACCTAACATACTTCAGATTATAAACTACACTGTAAGAAATATACAGTATGCTGTAAGGCTTACGTGTTTGAGTTCGATGTTTGGTCGCAGGTGACGGTCCACGGCGTTGGACGACGGCAGGCGGCAGCGGTCAGCAGCTTAGCGAGGGAGACGACTACGACAAGTTTGGGTAAGGGTCTGCCGGCGTGGAGAGGGGGCATGTGCTATCGGGCCATGGAAGAAAGCTTCCGGTGGTTGTGGGGAGGTCACGGGCTCACCTGAGATGCGACCGGAGATGGGGGTGAGGCGACCCGTAGAGGCCTCAGGTGGGCCAGCGTTGGTGTTGATCGGAGAGATATAGGGCATACAGGCGGGTGGAGGAGGATAGTGGGTGTCCTCTCTTTTCCTGCGGAACATAGGATTGATGGCGGGGAGTTTTGGGGCTGGTCGAAGTTTGATGCCGTGGGGGATGGTTGAGTTCGTCGGAGATGGGGTTGAGGGAAGAGAGAAGGTCGGTTGGCAGATCTGGCTGGTGGTCGTTGATGTGGGTTGCCAGAGGGTTGGCCAGCGGTTCTGGATAGGGCTAGGCATGGAGGCGGGAAAGGACGGAGGGATGAAGGCGTCGGGAAGAAAGATGCGCACGTGGAGGCTCCAAGGCTGCGCTCGGGCTGGGTTTGGTCGGGTAGAGAGGGCTAGGCGTGAGCTTGTGCAGGAGGAGAGCTCTTATGGCTTAAGGGGGTGGGTTTTGTACAGCTGAGAGATGAGAGCCTAAGTCTAGGGTTAGGTATGTTCGGTTTTAGATTTAGAGGTAGGTTTCTTTTGTAGGGATAAGGTTTGTTTTAAAAGGTGGCGGCCTGTGTTTCAATCCCTTTCAGCTAGGTTTTGCAAAAGAATAGGGTGGTCGTGCATGAGTCCCAGGTTGGGGTTTGAATAATATACTGTTGGGTATGAGAGTTGAAGAGCCCTGGAAATAATATTTGTTGGGTTCTTTTTTTATTTATTGGTAGAGGCTGATATAGGGGATGGCCTAGGATGTGTTAGGTTTTATTTATTTTGTAGAGGTATGATGTGTGAGTGAGTGTAAAGCCTGGGTTTCAAAATGCTTGTATCCAAAATCAAAAGAAGTGCCATATGAAAAGTGGTGTCTTGGGTTAGAGAAATTAGGATTTAGATGAAAAATGTAAAGTTGATGTTTAAGGAAAGGAAGGAAAGAAAGGAAGGAACAAGTAATTTAATTGCAATTGAAAATAGGATCTAATTGTTATTTAGCATGGGTAATAGTCTCATATACTAATATGGAAGGATTTAAATCTAGGAGAAAAAGGAAAGAAACAAGAAGATAAATTGTAATTAAGAGGGGGATTAATAGCTAATTATAAAGGGAATAAAAAGTCCCCTATCTAAATGTGGAAGGGAAATTTGAATTTGAAATATTTATTTAATGAGATTATATAAGAGTTGATTTAAAAGCTAAGTTAATTAGGAACGTTGATTTCATACTAATAACTGGGGAGAAAATAATGGGTATAATGAGAGAGTATTTTCCTAAAATAGTTATAGTCTTAATTAGGATCTAAATAGGAAAGATTTAAAAAGAATTTGAATTTTAAAAACATTTGAATTGAAATTTTAAATATAATAGGAACAAGATTTAATAAGCTAACTAATGTAAGTATATTAATTAGATCTACATATCAAAAGTATACTAATGAAACACATTCATAAATAGAACCCACTCTATCATATCAGAAGATACCAGTCGTTACAAGTCTTCAGTTGCCGGGTGCATACACAACCACATAACCATGCTGGTGTAGTACACATCCGAGACCCTTTCCAGACGCGTCACAAAAAACTTTAAGTCCCCCAGTTCTATCCGGTATTGCTAGTACTGGTGCAGTCATCAGCTTCATCTTCAATTCTACGAATGCTTTCTTACAAGCCTCAGACCAGATGAATTTTATATCCTTCCTCGTCAGACGAGTCATAAGTTCAGCAATCTTCAAGAAGACTTTTATGAATCGGTAATAATAGCCAGCCAATCCAAGAAAACTTTGGATGTCAAAAGCCGATCGATGAGTCGGCCAATTCTTGACCGAGGTAACCTTCTCCGAGTCGACAGAAATACCATCTCCTGATACTAAATGCGTAAGAAAATTGACTCGGTCTAGCTAGAATTCACACTTGCTGTACTTGGCATATAACTGATGATGTCGCAGTGTCTCCAATACAATTCATAGATGCTTGGCTGCTCTTCATCATTCTTCGAGTAGATCAAGATGTTGTCGATGAAGATCATTACGAGCTTATCCAAGAACTCATAGAAGATCAAATTCATGAGTTTCATGAATACAACTGCACACCGAATGATATGACTACAAATTCATAGTGCCCATACTTGGTCACAAATGCTGTCTTCGGGATGTCTTCACTTCTGACTTTCACCTGATGATAACCACTTCGGGGATCCAGCTTAGAAAATACTCGTGATCTGCCAAGTTGATCGAATATTTCATCAATACGTGGCAGCAGGTACTTTCCTTAATGGTCACCTTATTCAGCTCTCGGTAGTTTAAACACATCCTTCTAGATCCATCCTTCTTCTTGACTAAAAGAACTGGCACACCCCAAGGAGATATACTGGGATGTATCCATCCCTTCTGCAACAGATCATCAAGTTGTTTTCGAAGTTCTTCCAGTTCAGCAGGGGTCATGCGATAAGGAGCCTTAGAAATAGGTTGATTGTTCAGTATAAGATCAATGGTGAACTCCAGAGCTCGATCAGGCGGTAAACCCAAAATATCTTCAGTGAATACATCCTCAAAGTCCTGAACTACTCTAGGCTTCTTGGGCTCAACTTGCATCGATGTAATAATTACTTCGTTCAGCTTGGCACGAAATCTGATAGGTCCAAGTGAATGATCTCCGCTTGTGAATTCAAACACAGGATGATCAGGGATTTCAAACACTACTTTCTTTCTGTGACAATCGATAGTAGCGTAGAAATTTCCTAACCAGTTGATATGCTCCTATTTTGCATGAATTATCAGATATTTCATGACGCATTTCACCGTCCAAACCCCCATTTTATACGCTTTTACGCTATTATTTGGAACAATATGACTTTCGGAGTGTTTATGCCCATTTCAGGAATTTGGAGCGATATTGGAGCGATTTGAAGTCAATAAGACGATCGGCGACGTGAAATCTAGAAGACTCATGATGACATGCCTAAGGTGTCAAAGAAGAAGACGACATGAGGAGAAGAGAGCGAAAGATGAGAATCTCATGCCATCTTCAGTTTCCCAGGCGACTTTACCGAGTAGCAACAGCTACTCGACCGAGATGATAAGTAGAGTTAGCATGGAAACGGCCACGACCTACTCGACCGAGTAGGGGGGCTACTTGACCTAGCACGAAGGCTACTCGGTCGAGTAAGGCAAGCGCCCAGTTTTTAGACATCCTCTCACTCGTTTGAGATATGCTATTATTGTAGTTGGTAAAGTATTTTTATCATATTTTTATAGATAGTAGACTTAATGACGGTTCCAACGCCACCAAGAACATACTAATTGGAGGTCGGATGAAATCTAGGGCATTTTTACAAGTTGACGCTGCAGTGCTAAAATCTGCACTCGACCGAGTGTTGTGTCCTACTCGACCGAGCAGTTCACCTACTCGACCCAAGTCGTCATCATATATAGCAGCGTTTTGGAGTAAGTTCTGATCTACTGTAGCTCGACTGAGTAGGGGGGCTACTCGACCGAGCACGCTGGGGCCCAGAACTTAAGTTGCTGCCAGAATTGACTTTGGGCAGGAATTTCAGAGGGTTTCTTAGGTTATTCGCTAGGTTTTTGGGGGGACTATATATATGGATTGTAGCCGTCATTAGAGAAGAGGTTGGATCTTATTTTATTAGGAGTTTTGTGGAGACTTTCTTTTGCAGTTAGGTTATGCCCTCGGCCCCTCCATTGTATCAAGATAAGTATTTTTGTTCTCTTCAATTCTATTTTGGTTTTTCTCATTTATTGCTTATTGAATATCTCTTTGATGCATGCAATGAAATTTTCTATCGTTCTTATATCTATTGCCATGATCCATGAGTAGTCTTTTCTATGGCTAATGGATTAGCCCTAGGATCTTACGACTTAGATGTAAAGTTAGGATTGTTAGGTTGCGTTGGTATAAAAGGGATGTATTTTGGTTGATCATGCAAAGTTTGTAGGAGATCTCATACTGAGATCGTGCCCACGGTCGGTGGAATCGATTGGCATAAGGAGTATCCTATAGGCTTAATTAGGGAGTTAGTGGATTCAATTAGGGCTCATGATCATGCCCAGCTTGTGTCTTGATGGGATCCACCGACGAACTATATTAGTAATTGACGGCTACCGCCATTGCATCAATGAGAGCCACCAAAATACATCGAAACTCTAACCTACGAGAGTGGCATCAGTTGAGATCATTCTGACCACGAGAGTGGCATGAATATTGTCGATTCTTAATGCACAGATCATGTGCACCTGTCGATAGCGGGGTGAATGTGATACGTTAGACAAATGGTGCTAATGGTAGATGGCCATTGTTCTACATCTTAGATGCGACAATCCCTAATAAAGCCAATGCAATGTAAGAGTCTTAACCTAGCATCAACATCCGATGATTATAGTGGTGAGTCCTAACGCCCTAGTCTTTTCTCTTTTCTTTCTTTCTTTGTGGAGTTCCTTGTTTACGACATTGAGTGACACGACTTTTGCATCCAGCACCATCACGACACTCCATAATCCATATCCACCAATAAATCTGCTGTAAGGACCCTAGCTATAGGGAAAAGACTAGAAGGGGGGTTGAATAGTGTTTTAAGCAATTTAAAAAGATAGTTACACCAATTTAAATGCTAACCAACAAAATAGTGCGGAATTAAAATTAAACCCAAAGTGAAACAAATGCAGACGCAAGGATGTTTCAATGGTTCGGATTACCCAAGTAACTTCCCGACTTGTTCCCGGTAATCCTACGTCCCTTCCACCCGGTTAACAACCGGATACTCAAATTAGAACCCAAACTTGAGGTTTCCTTAAAACCCACTTGTAGCAACCCTACAAGTGAAATCGAAATACAATCGATTGACCTTGACTCCCATAACTTGGGAGCAAGCAAACCACTCTCACAACCCGAGAGCAAATGCAAATAACGGAAGTTATGAAATATGAAAGCAACACTTACAATCACCTATGCCTTGAAGTAGAACTTGAAGGAGAAGTGTGTTGTGTGTTGAAGAACTCTCTTGGAAGAGAGGAAAGCCCTTGCTCTTGACTGCACCAAATGCCTAGAAGATGTCTCTTTGGTTCTAGGTTAGAGAGCAAGAGATCAAAGAATGGAATTCTTAGGGCTTTTGGATTTGAGAGCTTTGAGCTTGAAAGAATGAGAGAGAGACTTGATTCAACTTGGTTAAGAGAGTCTCAATGGAACAGTAGAAGCTCCTTATATAGGTTTCTCATACCCTACAAACAGAATTAGCAAAAATCCATTAGGAATTCGTGAGAAAACTCTCAACGGATAGAATCTGCGCTCGCGACAGTCGACTGTTGAGGAAACTACAGTTGACTACTGCACAGTCAGATAGGGTAGGTGAGAATTCATAACGGTTACTTACCACGTAGACAGTCGACTGATGAAGCATAGACATGTTACTGTTAAACCAACAGTCGTCTGTACAGCCTACAACAGGCGACTGGCCGAAGATGGGTGAGTTGAAGAAGTCTGGAAAAACATCTGGGAGAACAGGATAGACGAAAGACAAGGAGATAACAGTCGACTGTTAATCAGAACATGCGACTGGAAATCCTTCTACAGACGACTGTCAAAACCCTGAGATTTTCCAAAGAACTGAGTCACCAAATTGGCTCACAGATAGACGACTGTTGCAGCATTGACAGTCGACTGGTCCATTGGACAGTCGACTGTAAATTCAACATTAGTCGACTGGCCATTAAAGACAGATCAAAAGATTTTGGGCAAAAGACAGACATGCGACTAATTTAAAAAACACAGTCGAGTGTCACTTGGACATGCGCCTGTGAATCGTTCATGAGTCGCCTGTGGGAATTAAAAAAGAGAAGCCCAAAACTAGATTGTAAAAGTTTGTGCAAAACAGGCGACTGTAGAACAAAACACAGTCGACTGTTTTTGAGACAGGAGACTGTAAAATGTTCAGCAGTCGACTGTTGTAAACAATACAAGCACAATCAATAAAGAAATGAATTGGAGTGTAAGGATGAATGAACAAATGATGTCCTAAGACTGAAATGACAATGTGTGGGTGCTCCAACAATGTTCTACTTCTAAGCTACATACTAAAAGAGATATAAGAAATTTACATTGACGAAAACTCTCTTCTATCCAACCCATGAGCTTGAAGTCGTCATGGAGCTTCAATCATCATCTACGATCATCCAATCCATTTCATTTGCTTTCAATGATCTTTGAGTGTCATCCATTGCAAGTATATCTTCATAATTAGCTTAGGCAATGGATTAAATGCAAAATAGGTGATTAGTCACAAGTATTTATGTTTTCTCATCATTAACATCAAGTAGGGAGAAGTCCAATACTCAACATTCTCCCCCTTTTTGATGATGACAAACAAACATAAACAAAAAGATAAATAATTGTGCTTAATGAAAACTTACTCCCCATACATAGATGCCAATCAAGTTAGTCAACAAATATTAGGACATCTATATATCAATTGAAGCAAATGAGTAAGATATGAGTGAAATTAATTTATGAAATCCAGGATTTTAAAATCCCTATTCATTGTATCTTACTCCCCCTGAATCTAAGGCAACTTCAATCTTAGATTCAAGTGTTATTAGTACATACTTAGCACATTCGTTATGAATCTGTATGTTTATTTCTCTCCCCCTATGACATTATCCAAAAGGTGTGAGTAAATAACAACAACAATCGTGCTAACTAAGAACTATCAACAATCAAGGATTATAAAGATAAAAAAATCTAACTTTTAAACCACATCATATACTTATGTGAATAAAGGAATGAAAGTCCAATATCAACATTTGAGATATAGGAAGAGAACATATCGTCTCAAAATACATCACATCACATATATCATGTATAATCCAATATCAAGTCCAATATTGTCTCAAAAACACATCAGAAGAGAGTATATCATTCATGGAGACAATATCATAAACATCACACAGATAAGATAAGCAATTATACAATGTGTGAAACATAAGGCGAAACTGCAATATCATATATATATAAGAGATATCACAAGAGTACAAGTCAAATGGACATCAACATGTCCAACAAAATACATCATGATCAAAATAGAAACTACATCATGATCTCAAAAATACATCAGCATATATCATCATACATCATCACAACAGAAAAAAATATCCATCATCGTACAAACACTGAAGAACCATTCAACCCAACCAAAACAGACCAAAAAAATCTACGTCTTCGGGTGAGTGAACAAAAAGAAACAGCTGCAACATCAGTCAATGTGAATGACAGTGGGGTCCAAGGGACGACCAGATGAGCGGAACATCAGCCTAGCAGAGCGTTGAGTAGGATAAGCTGGAGTTTTCCTCTTGGAAGATGAAGCACGCGCGGCAGAGGATTCTCCATGAGCATGAACGAGAGTCTGGACAACGGGGGTCTGGACCACAGAAGGCATAGGCACAAAGCCTGGAGGAGGAGGAACACCAACATGGGCAGTATCCTCAGATTTAGAAAACAGAGCCTGAAGCTCGGCATGAATGGGAAATCCATGAAGCATGAGAGATTTGTACTGCAGCTCGAGAAGAAGATTGAGCTTCTCATCCATAGTGGCAGCAAGCTTCTCGAGAGAAGTGATACGGTCACACAAACTACCGAGAAGAAAATCCGCAAGGGGTACAGACGGAGGAGTATGAGGAGGATGATCAGGCGGCAGAGAAGTGTGTTCAGCAACATTCTCCCGGGGAACATGGTCACTAACAGTGATATGTAAGAATTCCCCAGATGAAGGAGGCGAAGAGGGTACCGGATCAATGGGTTGAGGAGAGGGTACCGGATCATCAATGAAGTCAAAAGATCCCTTAGGAAATAGATGATCAGAGTGATCCATGAACCCGATCGATTGAAAAACTAGGTCACGAGGCGATAAGAGAAACACATGAAGAATCGATCCAAAAAAATGATGACAAATGTGGGAATCGAAGTCCGAGCATCGCACTCGATAAACGACGAGACAACGGGGATGAAGAGCGCTGGAGAAGCGATCACCTGTGGGTTCGAAGCGGGAAGACGATCGTTTTCAATCGGAGGAGAGAGAAAACGTGGGTCGAAATGAACAGTCTCGATGATTATAAGGAAGGGGTGAATTAATCTGGACCGTTGGATTAAAGAATCGACGGCTCAGATCGTAGCAGTGAACCGCCACAATAGGAGATGATCGACTGATGAGCAAAAGCCAGTCGACTGGCTGAAGTGATAAGAAATAAGCTTAGGATGACAGACAGTCGACTGTTGAGTAACATATAGTCGCCTGTCCGGGAGACAGTCGACTGAATTATACACATCAGTCGACTGACTGAGAATCAATAAAATTGATGAAAAAGACAGAGACTACCGACGAAATATGACAGAAATAGCAGGCTCCTGATGACTAAAATGCAGTCACCTGTTGATCCAACAGTCAACTGTAAAATTGTCATCAGTCGTCTGTGCGAAAGATACAAGTTTCTGACAGAGAAGATAGAGTAGGGCAGTCGACTGTCGAAGGAAAGACAGTCGTCTGTCCTGGTCCAAAAATGCATAATGAGATAAAAATCCAGAGGATATGAACACTCACCCTAGGACCTATACTCTAAACATAAACTCATCACAAGATCAACATCAAATTATAAATCATTGATAAAACAAATTTCTTAAAACAATCTGAAAAACTCCTGTAATCACAGAAGTCTCAATTGCCTTTCTCAAGGCACATATATGAAATAACAAATGAAGAGTGGCAACATGATGATATGAGCTCAAAAAGTGTTATAACAATTATGTTGAGCTCCTAAATTTCAGATTGACCCATAATTCCTAATTCTCCACGCAACCTCGCAAATGAATCTTCTTTAAGAGGTTTTGTGAAGATGTAGGCAATTTGTTTTTGGGTTTTAATGTACTCTAAGATGATGTCCTTATTAGCTACATGATCATTGATAAAATGGTGTCTCACTTCTATGTGTTTGGTATGAGAGTGATGTACCGGGTTCATGGAAAGACATATAGCACTTTGGTTATCAACCATGATAGGGCAAGTATCACAATTGACAACATCGTCACTAAGAGTGTGTCTCATCCAAAGGACTTGTGCACATGCAAGACCCGCGGCAATATATTCTTCTTCAGTCGTGGACAATGATACCAAGTTCTGTTTCTTGGAAAACCAAGAAACTAAGGAATTTCCTAGAAAATGGCAAGTGCCACTAGTATTTTTCCTATCGGATTTGCATCCGGTAAAGTCGGCATCACTATATGAGATTAAGTCATATGTGCAAGATTTAGGGTAAAGTAACCCATAATCTAGTGACTGATTGAGATAATGAAATATTCGTATAACCGCAATCAAGTGTGACCCCTTAGGTCTAGCTTGATATCTAGCACACAAGCATACGGAAAACATGATATCGTGCCTACTAGCGGTTAAATAAAGTAAGCTACCGATCATACCTCGATATAGACGAACGTCTACATCTTTTTCGTTCTCATCCTTATGTAGATGGGTTGTCGTACTCATGGAAGTCCTTTTGCTTGAAGACGATTCCATCCCAAATCGCTTAATAAGTTCCCCTGTGTACTTTGTTTGATGTATGAAAGTTCCATCTTTTATTTGTCGAATTTGCAGTCCAAGGAAGTAATTGAGCTCTTCCATGTGGCTCATCTCAAATTCATCCTTCATAGACTTAGAAAATTCTTGACAAAGATTAAAGTTAGTAGAACCAAATATTATATCGTCTACGTACACTTTAATCAAGAGGATGTCATTTTCATAATCTTTAATGAAAAGTGTTGAATCAACTTCTCCCATTTTAAAACCTAAATCCAAAAGAAAGGTCTTGAGTCGATCATACCAAGCTCTAGGAGCATGTCTCAACCCATACAATGCTTTCTTAAGTTTGAAAACATGGTTTGGATAGTTTTCATGAATGAAACCAGGAGGTTGAGAAACATATACTTCTTCATTGACAATCCCATTTAAAAATGCACTTTTAACATCCATTTGAAATAGTTTAAAATTCTTATGAGATGCAAAAGATAAAAGCAATCTAATAGCTTCTAATCTAGCTACGGGGGCAAAGGATTCTTCGAAATCAATACCTTTCTCTTGCCGGTAGCCTTGAGCTACTAACCTTGCTTTGTTCCTTGTGATTACCTCGTTCTCATCGGTCTTGTTCTTGAAGATCCATTTGGTCCCAATAACTTGATGACCACTTGGAAGAGGAACGAGCTCTCAAACTTCATTTCTCTCAAATTGCATGAGTTCTTCTTCCATTGCCACTATCCAAGAGCTATCCTCACAAGCTTCCTGGATGTTCTTTGGCTCAATGGTAGAGACAAATGCGCAATGAGAGAATTCTTCAATTCTTGACCTCGTTCGAACACCCACACTAATATCTCCAATTATTTAGTTATGTGGATGGTTGTGAACAGTCAATTAAGCTTTGGGTATTCCTGCATCACTTGGAACATCTTCAACAATCTCATTAGTAGTGTTAGTCTCAATAATCGAATCATTAATCTTAACATTACTAAGAGAATCACAAATAGCATCTACACTATCATCATCAACATGAGGAAAATCAAAATCTTCATGAAATGATACGTGTAGTGATTCCTCGATCGTTGTAGAAGTTTTGTTGTATATCCGGTAGGCTTTGCTACGTGTGGAATATCCAAAAAAAATTCCTTCATCAGATCTTGGCTCAAATTTATCTAGATTACCAAAAGTGTTCTTGATAAAACATTTTGAACCAAAAACTCGAAAATATTTAACTTCAGGCTTTTTGTTATAAAATAACTCAAAACAAGTTTTGTTCGTTCGGGGTTTCACTAGGATCCTATTGAGCACATAACATACCGTGTGCACCGCTTCTGCCCAAAATTGTAGTCAAAGATGACTATCATGGAGCATGGTGCGAGCACACTCAATAAGAGTCCTATTCTATCTCTATACAACACCATTTTGTGGTGGTGCCCGAGGAAAGGAAAAATTGTGAGTTATTCCGGTGTCATCACAAAACTTTGTAAAAGACTCATTCTCAAATTCTCCTCCATGATCACTACGGATAGTGATAATGGTGGATCCTAAGAGATTCTGAATCTTCTTTGCAAATATGGTAAACTCTTCATAAGCTTCATTCTTATTAGTTAAGAATGAAACCCAAGTAAATCTAGAGAAGTCGTCAACGACAACTAATCCATAATGAGCATTGCCTAAAGAAGCGGCTCTAGTTAGCCCAAACAAATTTAGATGAAGAAGTTCTGGGGTCCTCTTAGAAGTAATGCCTTCTTTAAGCTTAAAAGATGATTTACTAAGTTTACCTCTTTGACACGAATCACAAAAGTTTTTCTTACCAAAAGCAATTTTTGGAAAACCTTTGACTAGATCATGCTTAGATAACTTATATAAGTGCTTGAAATGAACATGACCAAAACGGCGATGCCATAATAGTTGTTCACTTGTATTAGCAACTAAGAAATGTTCTACGGTTTTAGGCAAGCTCAAATAATAAATATTTTTATGCTAATACAGGTAAATAAAACATGTGAATTAGAGTCAACAATTTTACACAATCCTTCTCCAAAGTTAACCTTGTAACCTTTATCACAATGTTGACTAATGGAAATGAGATTGTGACATAAACCACTAACAAGAAATACATTAGTAATTAAGGGTTTGGAAGGGTTACCGACAATACCTACTCCAGTGATGATTCCCTTTTGGTTACCTCCAAAAGTGACCGTGGCACCGTTCTTGATGCTCATCAGTTCGGAGCGTAATGGGGGATCTCCCGTCATATGTTTGGAGCAACCACTGTCGAGAATCCATCTTTTCCTTCTAGAGCTAGTTTGATCTTTATTGCTCTTTTTCTTTCTCTTGGGTACCTACATAATATACCATAAGCTCATGGTATCCAATGTTTGTTGGGTCCAAGGGGATTAGCCCTTTGGAAGCCAAGTCCAAGTAGACTTCCGCTTCCCAACATAATTGCTATTCTTAATAACATCATGAAAATAGGAATCAACATATGCATTCATATCATTTAAGCTAGTGTTCTTAGGACCCCAAATGGTGTAAATTTTGAGAGTCCTTTTCCTAGTTGCATGCATACTTGTTAGATTTCTATGTGGTGCATGCTTCTTAGGAACATGGTTTCTAGCATAAGAATGTGGTGGTGGATATGCATTGGACATACGAGAATGACATGTATGCTTGAGAATATGCATGTTGTATGAAACATATGGGTCATGCATAACATGTGGAGGTTGTGCATACATGTAAGAATGATGCGTTTGAGCATATCGATGTATAGGAGCACGTACATGAGTATTTCTCATGTGTGGATTTGTACGTGTCTGTGGGTGTGGAGCATAAAAAGTGTCATGAGTATCCACTTGTGAAGTAGGAGATTTCCTACGTAGATAAAGGTTGGTGTACATGTAAGCATGGCTTCTCTTTTGGTTTCCACCCTTAGTGGGTTTCTTGCCAAAAGGAAGAGATGGTGAAGTGGTGACTTTCTTGGTAGGTTTGCTACCTATAGTGTCTTTGACACCACTTGTGGATGCACTGGAGGAAGGCCTCACAAAGTCTATAGTGACAGCACTATAGGAGGTGCCATCATTGGATGCATTTGCATTTACAAAACCAAGACCAACACGATGTGTGGCCGGAAATTGGTTTGCAAGCATATCATCCAATTGTCCTTTTCCCTTATTGAATCTCACAATACCGGAGGACATGAGCTCATATTTCTCCTTAAGAGAAGAAATGTTGGTATCCAAGGTGGACACCCGTGCTTTGAGGTCGTGCACTTGATTTTTAAGAGAATCATTCTCTAAATCCAATTGTGTGTGTCGTGTAACTAGATCACTATTAGCCTTATGATGTGTTTCATCTAGTTGAGATTTGAGGTTGTTCACCTCATCTCTCAAAGTGACATTATGAGAAGCTAAATTTGCTTTCTCAAGAGTTAAAGTATCAACAATGGTGTCATTGTTGATAATGCATGGAATGGATGGATTGCTAACATTCAATTTCATTAAGCTAGTATATCTAAGCATTAGAGATTGTTACTTAGCAAACAATTTTTCATTAGCAATATGTAATTCATCCATTGTTACCTCGGTTTCATCCATGTCGGAATCACTCTCATC